>VXBJ01006709.1:1303780-1379179 GCA_013400055.1 Nycticryphes semicollaris | reverse complement strand
ATCTTGGTGTTTGATTTGTATCTCTCTTCAGCAGCAGCTGAGTAAAACTTTTCATTTATTTAGGTTTATTTATGAGACAGAACATCACAATGGCATAGCAGAATTACTGGAAATACTGGGAAGGTAAGTAGCAGGTTTTGATTCGTTAAACTCACTTGGTATTCAGAGTAGACTTTAAAAATCAAGTTTGGGATTGCAGATTGCTTTGAAACAAGATTAAAATTAACAAGATTAAAATTTCCCACTCAGTGCTTGTCAGGCCACAGCTGGAATGCTGTGTTCAGTTTTGGTTTCAGCTGCACAAAAAAGATGTGGACAGGCAGGAGAGGGTCCAGAGAAGGGCCACCAAGATTATCTTGGATGATCCTGGGAAGCCTGCCACATGAAGAAAGGCTGAGAGAACTGGGTTCGTTCAGCTGTGAGAAAAGAAGGCTTAGGGCAGATCTTATCACCACATTCCGGTATTTAAAGGGTGGCTGCAGAGAAGATGGACAAGGAGTCACATGGAAAAGATGAAGGGTAATGGGCACAAGTTACTCCAGGGATATTCCAGTTGGACACAAGAGGAAAACTTTTCCCAGTGAGAGCCCTGGGAAGTGGTGGATTCCCCAACATTGGACACCTTTATGATTCAGCTGGACAGGGTGCTGGGCCATCTTGTCTAGATGGTGCTGTTGCCAAGAAAGGTTTGGACCAGAAAGGATCCTTGAGCTCTTTCCCAACCTGGTATTCTGTCATTCCATGAAAATAGCTTTGTAGCATGTGTCAAAGCTGTAACAAGGAGGAGAAGTTTTGTGTAAGATTGCAAAAACACAGCAAAAACTTGAACCTTGTGGCAACGTTTGAGAGGTGTCAATTTTTTAAATTTATTTTTTAAGGTCTCATTTTTAACTTAGGATCCTTGTAATTAATATTAATGGCATATCGACTACAGATAACATGATGAGTTGAAATTCATTCACAAGTTCTTGTAACATCACTAAGTTGATAGTGGGTAAACAAAGGAAGCACATGTTATGAAACTTCAGAAAGTATCTTTTGTTAATCATACTATTTTGCAAACTTCTGTGACGCATCTGAAAGCCCTTGAAATTAAAATTCTACAACTTAAAGCTGATAACCACCTCAATATCTTATCGATTGATAAAACTAATACACTTTTTATCAACTGCTTTCTCTGATCCCCGTGCAAGCTTTTGGGGTTTCATACATTAATACACTTCAAAAGCATAGTTAGGTTTACTTTATCATGTTTCCATATCTTTGCACATAAAAATAGCAGGTCAGAAAGAGCAGGTAGGAGCCTGTGAAAGACTTGGCTGAGGGATGGGCAGAGGTAGATTTGACTAGTCTATTTGTAACCTTTAGAAAACTGGATCCAAAAATTAAATACTTTCTGGAACATGCTTAATTTTACATTTTTTCTGTTGCCTCAGACTCTCCAGGAGATGGCCAAAAAAAAAAAGTGCTGAAATCAAGGATTTTAGTATTTCCTGTACAGTGGTTCTTATACAGATTTTGTATATTTATTGATCTTTATTTCTAAATGTCTTTCCCTGGCAGCATAATTAATGGATTTGCCTTACCATTAAAAGAAGAGCACAAAATATTCCTATTGAAGGTTTTGTTACCATTGCACAAAGTGAAATCACTCAGTGTCTACCATCCACAGGTAAGTTCTGTTCGGTGTTTTTTGTTTGCTGGGAGAGGTTGGGGGACTCTAGTCGTTCTGATGTGGATTCTGTTCTAAGTTCCAACACCTCCCTGCTAACTACCCCTGGGTAAATTATTTATTATATTTACCTATAATGCTTCACTTGTTGAGGAAGAAAATTTTTAAACCAAATATATATGTGTGTGTATGAATAAATACCTTTTTTTAAAAGCACTGTTGTCTTTATAGATTAAATGTATGAAATAGTTGGTTAATATGAGAGTTCTTGATATTATGCTGTTCTTGTCTGTAATGTTTATACATTCAAAAATTGTGGAAAAGTATGGTTTTAATGGATGTAATCTATGAACAATTTTTCTAAACTGCATGGACAATTTCGTCTGAAATCATTGTCTTAAAAAGTTTTGAAAGGAACTGGGCAGTTACTAGGACAACATTCTTTTTAATTCAATAGAGCTTTTTAGAAGTACACAGACAAAAAAAGGGGGCATCTTTAGTATCATGATTTTAAACCAGCTGTATCTTTTCTGTGCTGGGTTTAGTTCCATTCAGAATTCCTGGAGAAGTGGGAAGTCATACAATGTTAGAGCAAACACAGTATTATTGTGATATGCAGACCATTTTTCCATGAGATGTTGTTAGACAGCTTTGGTTTTTTAATTTGAAGGTTCAGCATTCCCTGTGTAAGTTCAAGTACTCCCAAGTTTTTAAGTACCGTTGCTTCAAATAAAATTCATAACAACATCTATTTTCAAGAACACCATTTGTAGAATTACAATTCTCTAGCAGAGATATTTACCAGCAGTTGCTTTGGATCTTGCCTACAGGGGCTCACATCAGTTCATATTGGAATAAGTAGCCTAGAGTGGATCCCACTTAAAAAGGGGGGGTTCTTCTTTTTTTTTTTCTTATGCTACGAAGGTAACCTGTTGGGGTGTGGCCAATCAGGCCTTTATTAAAATCTCAGCTAGTGCAGGCATCTGTGATCACCATCACTTCTTCTGTCTACCTGAGATGGACTGGTCTTTATCTGTTCCCCTTAATTCACCATCTAATTCTCCAAAACCTTCGGGTGATTTGCATTCCTCATTACTATCAGTAAAAAGAAGATAGTGTCATAGGGATGCCTTTCTTACATCACTTACTGAATGAAACAGGAAAGCACTTCAGGTGAGCTTAGTGTGTGAAACACTGGAATAAAACCACAGTTCACATTGAAACAGTGGCAGATATTCAGAAAGATTTGCTGCCAAATCCAGATAAACATAAAGAAAGCTGATTCCTGTATTCAATTCAAATTTACCTTAGAATTGTGGAGAACAGTAGATGTAATAATCTTTGTACGTTCCTCAGATTGCCGAGGGACATTTCATGGTAGTGATGATCAAAACCAGGAAGGGAATCAGGCTCATCAGTGGAACTTCTGTAAACAGAGAGACATTAGGAAAATGGTGAAACAGTTCCTGAGGTGTGCAGTCAGCCCCTGGCTTGTTTTGGGACTGCTGGCTTTGGAGTGAAAAGGATGTAATAGTGAACTATTTAGGCACAGAGAGACGTTCTCTGAGTTGAAGTTGGTAAAAACAAATTCTGCCTCAGCTTGCATCAGCTTCACATTGATATGCATAATTATCATTAGTTCTCATGTATGAAAATTGTAAGCTTTATAACTGTGAGGTGCATTTTTAACTAACTTAGGTTATGAAGTAGAAAATCCTTATCAAGGCAGCACGGCACAACAACTTGTTAGCGAGCAGAAAGCACTTTAGAGGACAATATTGTGACTTTTGAATTCTGTGTTTGAAAAGATGCAAAATATTAGGTCAAAAAAGAAATCACCGAATTATGTATTTGTGTATAGTATAGTCCAGAAAAGGGTGAGGACGGACTTGGGAAGGCTGGGAAAACTGGTAAAGGATATTTAACCTTTTGTTGCTTAAATTGTCTGCCAAGTAATTTTTTCAGTATTACAGGAAAACTGTTGTGTTTTTACTTGAATGCAGTCGTGTTCTCCGCTTATGCAAGTGATTTCAAAGTGTGTTCAGTTTCACAGTGAGCATTAATAAAATTCTTTTTCTTTTACTGTAGCTGGCGTACTGTGTAGTTCAATTTTTAGAAAAGGACAGCACGCTTACAGAACCAGTAAGTTTGTCTTGCTATTATTATACATTTTTAATATTAATATCCCTTTCATCTGTAAACTCTTTAAGGAGGTTTTGCGAACAAAGTATTGATACGTGATTGTTTTTAGGAAGGGTCAAGTATTTAAGCATTTAAATGTATCCAATTCCGTTTTCCAACAGTTGTTTGGAATATCAAAAATGGATTAAAACAACCTTTTGCAAACAGACCAGAGTTTATTCTGCTTATTTTGTTCTGGCTGATGATATGAGGTGGTTGATCCAGAAGCAGTTTAGTCAGAAATTAGCTTGCCTGAACTGTGCTCTGTTGAGAGACTAATGTTATGATGGAACACAGATTTCTGGCACAGGGAGCTGCCTAGTGATGCAAGGCTTTTGAGTCAGATCCTGTTCGTGTCTACCAAGTTTGGACCATAAACAAAACCAGACCTTGGTCTGGCTGCACATAATTGCATAGATGACTACTTTTAATTTAATTGATAGTATATAAAGTTTTGCCTCAAAACAGACAGTACTAAGTAGGTAAGTAGTAAGAACTAACATGTTTAATCACTAAGTAAAATGATTAGTACTAACAAAAGTGCACATTATTATAACCATTTCCATTGCAAAATGGAAACTGGGATTCTTGAAACAAAGCTTGCAGCTGAGCAAGCATTCTTTTCTACTTGGAGCTTTTAAGATATCAGATCTCAGACATTCTGTCATTTCTGCTATATGAGACCTTGAAATCTCAGCTTTATTCCAGACATCAGCTAGGATGTTACATATTTCCTAGTACAAATCAAAACTAATACGCCTCCAAGTCTGTTTCCCTTTTTGATCCCAAATTAGTTCACGATTGCAACATTCTCGAAAAAGTCAGCACATGCATCACCAAAATACTAAGCTCCCCCTCAAAAATTCTGGCCATTACAAAATAAAATATTTAGTTTCTCTTTATGATTATCATATGAAACTTTTTGGCTTCTCATTAAAAAGTCTGCATAAGTTTCCCAAGGCTTTGTTGAGGACATAGTGTCTGCTTTCATGGTTTAATAACACATACGTGAAAGATCATGGAATCATTTAGTTTGGAAAAGACCCTGAGGATCATCAGGTCCAGCTGAGCTGTCTCTTCACAATTCTAAATTGGACTCAGGGTGAATGTGAAGCCTGCACTATCACAGTCTGATACAGTATGTGTTTCCAGTAAAGCACCAGTTTGCTGGGGAAACAAATTACTGTTTTTTTGGGGTGAATTCAGTTGACCTTCAAGCTGGTAAGAGGATAAAATGTTAAAAAGCACAGAAATAGACACAAGTGTTTTTTACAAGTGGTACCTTTGTAATAGGAAGACGATGTCTGTGTGACAGGAGGGCTTGGCTTGTTTGTTCTTTGTTTTGGGGATTTAGGAGGGTGAGGAACAAAGATGCACTGATTTCTCACTGAGCTGTCTTGTCAGTGCTTATATTAAATACTGCTTGTAGGTTTTCAATATAAAAAGCTTGACTTCTGTAAAAATGTCCTCCATTTCAGAAAACAAAAGGAGAGACTGATTTTTTTTTTTTTCTAAGTGAAAGAACAATATTGTCTGAGAAAAAGCTAATGGATTGTTGCAACTTCTAAACTGTATAAAAAGACAAATAGAAACTTTACTTTAAAAGGGCTCTTTCAAGTAGTCTGTACTGGTTTGAGTGTTGGGTTTTTTCTCCAGTTCTACATCTAGGACTGGACAGACACTCTCATATTTTTGTTCTTTATGTGGCTTTTTAATCTTTAAGCACAAAACAAAGTGTTTACAAATTTAGATGTTCAATTTTGTATTAATTTCTCATCAAAAATACCTAAATTTGAGTGTTCTGCTGTCATGTTTAAGTATCTAACATGGTTCAAATATGCTTTGAAGGAAAACGTCTTCCTATTTCAATATTGTTTGGTGCCAAATTGCCACAGATGGAAAATAGGTTTTATAGTTAAAACAATAAAAATAATTTATTAGTATCTTAGACTTTGGTTTAAAAATTGGCATCTTTGGGGGGGAAAACCATCATCCTTTCATAACACAAACAATTGCATCTGCTCACATTTTCCTTAAATCAGAAATTGCTAACAGCACAAGAGTCATTATTCCTTCAATATAACTGTATTTTTGAAGATCCATAAATAATTTATGTCATTGATAACTCCACTAATTCATACAATGTGAAAATATATTTAACTGCTAAACTAGTAGCACTTTTCCAACATAAATTCTTCTACTTAAACACTTGATAGATGAGAGAGTTTCTTTCTCAAATAGGCTTCAGAATCTTTTCCCATGGATGCATAGACTCTGCAGAGTTGTGAGCCAGCTGGGAGACGACTTCCTTTTGTGTCACATTTTTATGGATCCCTTCGTTGTCTCCCCCCTTCCTTTCCATCACAGTTCTCCCACCTGTCTTTTGAGTCTTCACAGTTTTCTAGGCAAAAATTGTTTCAGCAAGCTAGGTAGATGATTTAATAATCATGAAGAAAGATAAGACTGCGATTATGGTAATAAAACTCAACATTTAAGAGCAATGTGCCTGGAATAGTTGGTTGCTTGTCAATTTGGATATTTATAGTAAACTTTTTCTTAAAATACAGTAATAGAATTTAGTTTCTTGAGCTTTGGAGTACGCCTCCAAGAAATTGGAGATTGAAAGCTGCTGTCCCTCAAGTGGCAGATAATTTTCCCTGTAGTACAATAGCAAATTCACCCATTGGTTTGATGATCATGTTAAGTTAGACATCAGGTTCCTTTTTTAAGTCTTTTGATTATCATTTTTGAATATGCCTTTTAAGTATCTAACTTTGGTTTCTGAAGAAATGTTTTTAGACCTATTGTCAGTTATTTCTGTGACACTGAAACGTATGCGATGACTGCTGTCACGTGGGACAAGAAATGTGACTTTTGTGCTCTGTTTAAAATAGCAGGTTTCTCAATGAGATATGATTTAGTGCAAATTACTGTGATGATGATGTAAATTTTCTCTCTACAGGTTGTAATGGCACTGCTGAAATATTGGCCAAAGACTCACAGTCCAAAAGAAGTCATGTTTTTAAACGAACTAGAAGAAATTTTAGATGTTATTGAACCATCTGAATTTGTAAAAGTTATGGAGCCCCTTTTCAGACAGCTAGCCAAATGCGTGTCCAGCCCCCACTTTCAGGTCTGTACTTACTACATGTACAATAATAGGAAGATTTTTTTATAAAGTGGACTTGTTAATGGTATTACCTACTGTTACGCACCATAATTAATTTCATTTGTTGCCAAAGTCTTTAATTCTGTGCCAAATTTTAGAGATCCAAATGTTATAGCTTGAATCATGTCCCTGTCAAGGAAAAAGCAATTTTTCCTTCTCTCCTTCCATCAGCTCCACGACTCCCATTTACACTAGAAGAATCCAAATATAAGTTTTAACTTTTCTTACCTTCCCCTTATATTTGCCAAATGTTTCAATTACTTGTTCTTTAAGACATTTTTCTGAAGAAGCGTTCCTTTTTTCATGTCTTCTTAGGTTGCGGAGCGAGCACTGTACTACTGGAATAATGAATATATTATGAGTTTAATTAGTGATAATGCAGCAAAGATTTTACCCATCATGTTTCCATCCTTGTACCGGAATTCAAAGACGCATTGGAACAAGTAAGGGACGCTCGTAAAAATAAAATTCTACTACTTCACTTAAGTCTAGTTTTAGGCTTACGGGGGTTTCAGATCTTTGAGTTGGTAGTTGTAACAGAGCCTTGAGCTGTTTATTCTATGATATTAAAGTAGCTGGATCAGGAGGAGACTACTGTTGTCCAAACTTTTAGGAAATACTAAGAGTTGAGGAAGGTAGTTTTTCTTCATTAAAGAAGAAACAGTGTCTTAGTGCATCTGATCCATGATGTATTTTCATTAATATGACGCAAAATTGGCATTAGGCTGTAGTTCAGTTGCTTCTAAAGACTAGCTTTGTTTTCTGATTTCTAACCGCTTTGTTGATTTGCATTTCTTTTCTGCATTTTACTGGAATACGTTGTAGATAAGGTCATTTTTTTCCTTTCCCTTTATTTTTTTTTCCTCTCCCCCTCTTTTTGTTTCTTGTTTTCTCGTTTTTTCTCCATTGACTATTTTTGCTTTTTTTCCTCACACCACCATAGTACTTAGGCATGAGAACAGTCCTGGGCAGCTCCTTTCTGCAGCTGTTCCCATTGTAAAGTGCCTCTTTGTTTGAGCTATTGGAGCAACTGCTGGGAGGGTGACACTATCTCGGTCTGGCGCTGGCCGTGAGCTGGGGACCGCCAGTCGCTTGGTCGAGAAGGAGTAATCAATCTGCCACCAACAAGTGCTTGGCTGCTGTCACTGGATGTAAGCAGCATCAAATCAAGTACTGGTGAATAACATTCTGATTCAGTGACGCAATGGACATGGCAAATGTGGGCTGCTCTCCGTTGTTTTTCCTGGCGTTCGAGGCCACCCATTCGGTTTTTTTCCGAGCAGAAGTGGTGCTGCCCAGCGCAGCTGCGCTCTGACTTGTCACTCACACCTGTGATAGAAAGTACTCATTTAACCGATGGCTTTTTTGGATGTAACGCCCAGCCATAGGTTACAGACTGGAACTGTAAATCACTCTGTAAAAGTGCTTCCTAAAGCAGATTATTTTTATTGCATTTTTCTGACGATTTCCACCTCACTTTTCTAACCCTTTTCTAAAGAGTCCTGGCATCGTCGTGTTGAAGTGAGTGCTGTTGCTGTGTGGTGGTTTTCCAAATGAATGGTATCTTTTCTAGGCTTCTTTTAATCACTAACTTTTTTTTTTCTCCTCCTTGAATTTGTCAGTTGACAGTTAAGTTACTTGTATTGAGATCTTTCATGTCATCTTGCATTTTCTCTAATAAACCTAGTTTGATTAGTGTCAGCTACTAAATTTCGAAACTAGTCCTGTATTGATAACACATAGTGTTAAAAATGAAGTTCAAACATCAAAAGTATAAGTGACAAGTAATATTATGAAGTAAGAAAACTGCATTCAAAGTTGATAATTTTAGGACGTATCTTAGCCCTTTTGAGGGTAAACTGAAGCTTCCACTGACTAGTCTTGTTTCCACTTATTCTGAAATGATGTAATTTTCCAGTTATGTAGGCTATTGGCTACTGTTGACCAGAAAAATATAGCTTTCAAAGTTTAAAGTACTCTGAGTTTCAACCAGAAGTTTTACTTATAGGACAATACATGGCTTGATATACAATGCTCTGAAACTCTTCATGGAGATGAACCAAAAACTGTTCGATGACTGCACACAGCAATTTAAAGCAGAAAAACTGAAGTAAGTTTTCATGTCAGTGTGTCTGTCTGTTCTTGAATAATTTGTTCAGAGTGCTTTTAGCTCTGAAAAACCACCGTGTCTGTAGTGGGAAGTTGCCCATTTGATTACAGCAGTCTCAAAATTGACTTGGTGAAACTTCTTGTTATATCTGAACTCTGCAATCTTCTTAGGAATAGGTTGCTTTGTAGAGTCTTTGACCTAATGCTGCTGGGGATCACCATCTTCCAAAAAACGTTTTTTTTCTGAGAGGGATACTACTAATCCTGGAGCCCAGTGTAAAAGATTTGTGAAACAGTTTGATTTACATCCTGGGTTTCTTTTAGCATGCTTTATTTACCCAGTGTCATTTTCTTTCATGTTGTCACTCAGTTCTTCCCAAAACACTTGTCTGGTATTTTTCAGCATTGCATTTGTGTGGAGCTTATGTGCATGTTTTTCTAAAAATGATCCCAGATAAAGTTGTTACTCTGTTGTAATACAGGGCATTCACGTGTTATTTCCCAGAAGAATCCTGCTGAGTTTAGAATATTCTTGCCTAGACCAATGAACAGAGCGGGGATTTGGAAGCAAGAATTTTTCTGGTTTATGCCCAAAACCGCAGCTAACTTTTATCATCCTGAAAGTCACTTATCTTCTGTTCCTCTGTTTCCAGTTGTGTTAAATAGACATATTTTTAAAAGTATTCAGCATATTATAAAGCCTACTAAAGTGAGATCGAGACGCATAAACATTGGGCTCTCATTTAAAAGCTGGAGAGTGTAATTAAAAATACCTGGAGTTGAATTTTATTTTTCATGTCAAAATGAACAGGGATTCCTTCAAGTAATGGTTCAAATTATATACCTATTTTAAACCAGTATACTGGAAGTAATACAGATTCTTAATGGAGATTGATTTGTCTACATAAGTTCCTTATTACAATTTAAGTAGAAATGAGCTTGTAGTATAACAGTTTTTAAGATATAGGTCTGTGTTTGTAGATACCAAAATACAAACATTTGGGTTTTTTTTAAAAAGAGTATATAAGTCTCTCCTCTCTGAGAGCAAATAAGTAGAATCCCTTTTAAATGGGAAAGAAGTCTTTTCTTCTCTGTTTTTTGGGGGGTTTTTTTGCGTGGCATTTTGTGTGTGAACTAGGGCAGGCAGAGTGCTGAGGGACAGAATAAAACCAACAAAAAAGTCCCCCAACAAACTTAAACAGGGGTGGTTAAAGAGTTCTTCTCCCCCCCCGCCCAAACTTAACTCAGTTGAGAGTTGGAGGCAAATTGTGTATGTGCCTGAACAGAACTTCTCTTTTTTACACTTGGATCATCTGCTCTATGTGTTGAAGCTTGAGAGCATTTTTAACATCCTTAAGCTCGAAGTCCTTTTAAACTCTACCGCCTTCCAAACACAGGTGTTCATTCTAGTCTCCACAGTAATAAGCTTATCTATAAGAAAGAAAGGAAAAAACCCTAGAATTTAGCTTTTTTTTTATTGCATTAGGTGTAAAGAAACAAAGATTTCCTACTGTAATTAAAGAAAAAAGGCTTCCCACGTCTGATTATTGGTTTGTGACTCCCTTGAATGAGTGTGGTTTTGTTGGGTATTTCTCTGTTGGTATTTGATTCCAAACATCTCTGGGCCTTTTCCTTTAAACTGTTAGGGAAAGCCATGGGGCAGGCGGTGAGAATCTCTGCCTTTATTTTCTGGTCAGATGTTAGTTTCATAGGTTTCAGTGTGGCGTTCAAATACGATAACGTTAAAGCACAAACACACTTTCATTTTGACTCTTTGAACAATACGCAGTGATTAAAGCTAAACTGGTATCAGCCAGTTGGTTGCTTTAATGAGAAAATACAAGTTTTTTCCCCTTTTAATGTTGCTTTGCGATCGTGGGGTATTGCCACGATGCAAATTATCCTGTCAACAGTAAGTGATATTTTGGGCAGTGGGCTGAAACAGGCATAGATAAATAATTTATTCTGTTGAATTCTTCTAGTGAATTTCTTCATGCTTAAGAAACTACACAAGTTGTGATGTAAAGTTCACCAAGCTTATTTTGCCATTTTGCCTTCTAATTTATTTTTTTTTTCCAGAGAGAAACTAAAATTGAAGGAACGGGAAGAAGCATGGGTTAAAATAGAAAATCTAGCCAAATCAAATCCCCAGGTATTTAGAAAAGATTAACCTGTTCATGTTTAAATACTTTAGTTTTGTTAAATAACAGTGGGGGAAACAGGTCTGGTGGATCATGGAAATAAAGCAATTTCACTAATTGTATTATGAAAGATATACAATAAAAGTACTTTTAAAATTTGTAACCTTTCTCTTGTGCAAGTAATTATTTTTTTTTTAAAAAAGGTTTCTGAAAAATACAATATGAAGGATTTTTTTCCTTTTCTTATAATAGGAGATATACTGTATTGTCGTTTGAAAAGTTACTGTGCAAAATTATGGAAAATACAGAGATGCCATAGTTGGTTTCTCTTGAAAAGCTGTATTGCAAACAATATATAACAAAAGAGATCTTTCTGCAAACTGTGAGTTATGACTGGTCAGTTTTCCTCTATGTCTAATGGATTAAAGTAATATTGTACGTTCTTGTCTGCTGCATTTGTTCTCCTACTCGCATTGGGCCGGTCTGGTGAACCTGCCCCTCAGGTTCTTAAAAGGAAACCATCCCATCAGGCGTTACTTGATGTAACTGCAATTATGGTAAAGAAACGAAGGTCCTTTAGACAGTTGATTATATTTTGAAATTATGGGAGAAGGGGATGGTTTGGCTTGGGTGCTTTCCCCCCCACCACTTAATTTGCTGCCAGTTTTCTTGTATCTCAATCATACTGATGGCTGCTACAGCAAAAAAAAAAAAAAAAAAAAAAACAAAAAAAAACAAACCAACAAAAAACCCAAACATTTCAATTACTTTGCAGCCAAAATTTTACTGTACTGCAGTTAGGAAATTTACTGTATCTTTCCAACATCATCTATCTGACTTCAAAGTGCTGGAAGATGGAGTGACGGTACTCTATAAGCAGAAGTGGGACACTCTGTGATCTCAGTGCTATTTCAAAATAGAAATGATGGTGACATTTTATTTTTTCCTAAAGAGGAGGAATTTCATAATTTTTTTTCTTTCCTCTTGTGGCATTTTTCAGGGAACAGTTACTAAACTGCTCAAATAAAATGCATTAAAATTAAACATAATGTCAGATGACGACAGATCAGTTAAATTAATCACAAAAACCCCAGACCCGTTCATATGAAAGCAGCAATTGACTCTCAGTGAGAAAACATTCGTCTAATCGAATGAGCCGTACAAAAGCCTTCCCTGAAGAGGACTTGAATATATAAGGTCATTTGCTATCCCATAGGATGAGCTATTGCATGCCTGGCTATATAAGGGGGATTGACTTACAGTAATAAAATTTAGAGTTTTAGGGAGTAAATTTCCTTTTCTTCCCAAGTACTTTTTTGCAACTGTGTACCTTTTCTGAAACTGGTTAACACAAGCTGTGTACAGTGTGTTCTGTGTCATATGCTTGAAGAAAGCTAATAAGTGGAAGCAATTTAAAATAAAAATTACTCATTTGAAAAATTGAGTGCTCCACTGACTTGATGGAAGGATTTAAATGCTTTTAGCACTCTATATAATGGATTTTAGAGGCGTTTTTTTCCCCCTGGAATTTCTGTTAACTTTTTAATTTGACTAATTACTGACAGTTCTTGTTGTTCAGAGCTATTCCTGACTGCCTAACACACGAAGGCGTTTTAAGGTTTTTTTAGATCATTACAATTGTATTCATTAAATCCTTGCTGTCAGGGTTGATTTTTTTCTGTTTTGTCTCATCTGCATTGTTATTTGTACACTTGGAAACTGATGAAAAGTGTGTGTGTCCGTAAATGAGTTTTGATTTCAAGACAACATGCACATCATCTGAATTAAATTGAAATTTCAAATGTTGAAGTTACTGTACAATAAGTTTTAGATACTGTACCCCAAAAAAAAGTGGTTCTGCAAGTTTTTTTTACTATTATTCCAAAAAGAGTTTTATATTTATTTGACTTTCTCAAGACAGAAAAGTTTTGCGTTATGTTTTGAAATTATTTTAAATTCTGTCAACCACATTTGGCCTTTCAACAGTGTATTTTCCAACACAAAATTGCACCAGAAAGTAAAATCATTGTGCTTGGGTTGCTACACTGTTCACAAATCACTAAACCATGTATCAATAAGGTTTCAGATAAATGATTGCCAAAGTAGACATTCAGTGATGGCAAAACCTGAATTTTAAGAAATTCAGTCTCAGATAATGTAAATATAATTTTTGTATTCTGACCACATTTTTCAACAGAACATTTCTGCCAAGTGAAAGTTTTGGAGTTGCATTTTAAAATGTATTACTTGGTGCCTGGAAGCATAAGATACGGAGGCCGATCTCAAATAGCTAATACTAAATGTTCAGATACACTGTTAGTATTTTGGTATTACGACTAAGAATGATTATTTTAACCCTTTGCATTTTATTAGTACCCAACATATAGTGACACGAGTTTGCTGAACAGTCCTGTTGCAATGGAAACAGATGGGCCTTTACTTGAAGATTTGCAGATGCTGAAAAAGACAGTGAAAGAAGAGGCTTGTCAGGTAAAGCCATGGGAAGATGACGAAGAACTATAAATTATTAATTGATTTTTTTTTTAAATGACTGTTAATCATAGACATAAACTTGGGTTAAATTTTTAGCCCTGCAACCATTTATCCTAGAGCAATAAACTTCATTAGAGCTGCTACTTTCAAGTATACTGAAGCAGCCAGGAATACAGTGGTATATTTTTAATGCCTGTGAATCTGCTCCATGGTCTCTTGACATTTCTTCTACACAAACTTTCATTTTCTTTTCACTCTAAATAGCTTCTTCTGTCATGATGGGAACATGGATTATGCTTTAAAGACAGTTAAAAATATGGCTAAAGTCTACCACATCATGTTCTCTTTTCTATAAAACAGCTTGGTTTTTCCTAAGGAAAACTTGCATAAAATACAGTCAGATTCTGTGATAACGTTTGTGTGCGTTTGTTATGCAGAGTCATCTTAGTGGCTAAAGCCACTGTATTTCACAAAAAAAGGTGTAAAGTGTATGTTTGTTTTGGCCACTTCAGGGTTTTCTTCCTCAGTCCACCATTTGTGGTGTTCCATTCCTTACTACAAGGCAAGGACTCTCAAGATCATTTCAATTTTCTCACCTTTAGCTAATGCTTAGTGATCTTCAGGTATTCTTAATTTAACTTCTGTTAATTGGAGCTAGAATCTTGACATTCAAACTAAAGATTTAAACTTGGAGCTGATGGAAAATGGAGAGGTGCCAGGGAGCATTGCAGTGTCACTAAGACATCTGGTAGGAACAGCAGTAATACAAATATGTCTATATCCAGCAAAGTTTAAGACCAGAGAAATGATCTGGAGCTGGAAAAACTGGTTGTTATCGGATATAATGTCTGTTAATTTGAACTAATGTGTCAAAACAAGAAACTTAATAAAAACAAACATATGGTCAACACAACTTCCTACATTACTTTCTTAAATTTCCAGTGTCATTATCCTGCAAGTTTATATTTTAGATAATATTTGTTTATTGTTTATACTATGGCATTTTGGATGAAGGTTGAAATCAAAAGAAATGCTGGAATGCCTCCAAGCCATGCTCAGTGATTGCTCTTTTTTCTTTTTAAAACACTTGACTCTGGAGCAGAGCCCTGTGCATTACATGTAAATCTTGGTGGCTGAATTGCGTGCCCATCCAGGGCAATGAATGGAGGTAGCATTCCCCTGAATGGGAATGCTGGTTAGACCTAGTCAGTGAGGAGCATTGGGTTCATTAATGTTTTTAAACCTCTGCCTTTCTCTCAGCTCTTGGATAGTTTAGCCAGGCCCACCTGCCAGCGAGAGGGCCCTCCTTTCACTAGATCGACTGCCCAGAACCAGTTCCACTGGAGAGAGGTACACACAGGGTTGTTGAAAAACACAAGTACTGCTTCATCTTAGAGTTGTGCTGATGGTAGTGTCCTTCTACCACACAATTTCCTAGCACGTAAGGATTTTCTCAGTATTTATGAGATCTTGGTTCACGTCCATCTTCAGAGGGAATTGTAACTCATACCTCCTAACTCTGAGTGCTCCGACATTAGTTCTAGATGAAAAGCAGCCAAAGTTTGACTATATACTGGTAATTGGTCAAGCAGTTATGAACAAAGTTCCCAGGTCCAGCTGCTGGAAGTGTTTAGGGATTTAGGCCAGTATTATACAATATAAAATGTGCAAAAAATAGTGACAACCCAAAATAAAACCAAGGACTCTTCCCTTCTTTTCTACAAAGAATTCAGCTTCAAGAGGTATAGTGTTGGGGCTATGTACAGCTTCATTTGATAGAGTTCCAGCAGGAAAATGAGTGCATTCTACTCCTATGGATGAACTTGATTTCCCCTTCTTCACCTGGATTGTGGGAAGGTGTGGGGATTAAAAAACCGATGCTAGCAGAAAAGAAACAAATTGTAAACTAAACAAAGTTCTGAAAACCAGGTTGCATTCTTTAGCCATCTCTCAAAGTGAATGCTTTCCTGCTTTGCCTTGCTTACAAAGTGTGCAAGAAGTAAATGAATAGAAGGTTATAAGCCTGTTTTTCAAAGAGAAAAGATCCTGTCCTAACGGAGCTAATAGAATGGTTTGAAAGAGGAATTCTTTTTATTAGAAAATCTTATAAAAGTCTGTGAGAAGTGTAAAGCTTGCAAGAGGATGCGTAAGTCTGGGTCGCCAGGCAGGAAAAGGGTTTTTTAAGGATTAAGGTATTACACGCAGCAAGCAGGGCCGAGAGGACGATGGAAAGCCAGTTATGTATCCCTTGTGAAGTACCATCAGAAACTGATGCTAAAAAAGTGGTATTATAGTTACTAGTTAAAAAAAGGGGGGGGAGCCAATCAAAAGGACAACTTAGTTCATTTTTTAAGTAAAACTTAAAAAAGTGAGGAACTATGTAAAGTTAATGGTGCAGAAGAGTGTCTATATTGAAGAGCTGAAAGTAGACCAGGATTTTTTTTCTATACCAGACTATGTTTGTAGGGAATACTCTTTGCCACAATAAAATCTGAGCACCATGATTTACTAACTTTTTGAACATGCCAGTAAATTAATGGCTAAGTGAAAAACCAATCCGTTTTTAAAAGGACTTTTTAAATAGAGCATGAATAAACATCATTGGTCTGACAAGCAAACGAGGGTAGATGAGACAGACACGGGAACTATATGAAGACAATGTTATGTAGTTTGCAGATACTCTGATGATACTGTGATAGGAATACTGTCTGGTTTTAAGAGAGCATCAGTAAAATAATACAGAACAGAACCTTAAAATTTCAGATAGGCGAATAGTGCAAGTAATGAAAAGCATGGAAAAAACTTCAAATTGTTTTTCTTACATATAGAGACTTAGAAAGTGAGAAACAATTGAGATGATAGATGGTAATTTTACGTTACCAAGCGATAACCGTGATAGTAACATCATGATTGCTAATAGCTTAGAATTTGTTCATTGTTTCTAATCTTTCTTCTTGGCCAAAAAAAATGTTTTCAAGACTTGAAACTGGGCAGCTGGTGGGGTAAAGGGGAAAGTATAAACTTTTTCCCATATGCTTTTATTTCTTTTCCCATAAGTAAACATACTGATGTGCAAGAAATATTTGTAAGTAGTTGTTTAGTAACTAATATTTTTAGCCAACTCTGTTCTATTTTTATTTCAGGCACAGAAAGATCAGAAAAAAGATCGTCCTCTTGTGCGACGCAAGTCAGAACTGCCTCAGGATATCTATACCATGAAAGCCTTGGAATCACATTGCAGAGCTGATGAATTAATATCACATGATGGGCATTAAACTATTACAGTGAAATACTATTTTGGAGGAAATCTTTTGTTTTTTTCTGGACTCAGTTCTACAGTAGAACTTACTTTTTTGTGCCATACCAATCAGTTACACACAAAGTCAAAGCTTTTCAACCCAGTTCTGTAGGCAATAACTTAATAGAGTATGCAGCTCAAGATTAGTAGTTCAAACAATGGTAAATTACCCAATTCCATGTGCAGAATATTGGGTTGACTCTATCGACTGGACACAGTTTCCTGGAGGTGTTATCATAGTACCAGCTAGCTGATAACATGACATTTTTATAGTCATATTTGAGAAGAGCATTCTATAAACTCTTTCTGTCTAAATAAGTGAATGACCAAGAGTTGGTACTAATGATAAACGTGTGTTTTCAAAAGTAAAATTATTTCAAATTTAAGTATTAAACTTTTTCTAGGATTTCTCAACTTTACAGGTGTTTCCACATTATTGCTGTCTTGTAATATACCAGCAGTTTTGAAACTACACGATTATTCTTTCGTATTATAAAACATGACTTTCAAACTGGTAACTTCCATGACAATCCTCAATCATCATTCCTTTCTAAGAATTCTGTAAATTTATTTCTCCTTTACTTAGGATAAAGATCTATATCTATATATACCATGTCCTAATACTTTATGTATATTTAAAGCCATATTTTCCAGTCTTTAATGTATACTATGGCACCAGTATTCCAGATACAAACTGGTAGAAGAATTTTTCCTAAAATGAAAACTTGTTTACTATGACTGGGAATAGAGTGAGTATAAAATTCCATTTTAAGTTTTTTTCAAGTCAATAAAATACTCTTTCACTGTTTTCTCCCTTATCTGAGCTTTGAATACTCAGCATTTTTCTTGGGCTCTAGGAGTTCAATATTCTGTGGCAGATAGTACGCGTGATTTCAGTTGCATCAGTTGTTATCTGGAAGGTGAACATGACCTTTTAGGAAACAAAAGATCGCAAGCTTATTAAAATAAGAAAAAGAACAGATCCTTGAATTCCATTCTGCTTCTTTTTAAATGAGTCTAAGAGCTGAGGAGATAGTGACCATAATTTTACCGTGAAAATATTTTTTGCTGTTGTTGTAAAGAGCACATGTGCTGCAAATACACCTCACAAGTGAACTGAAAATGCATCTGAGTTGCTGATGATCTTCAAATGCTGCTATATATTCCACAAGATTACTTGCATGTAATGAGCTTTTTGTTGTAGATGGAAAAGCACGGGAGGAAAATCTCTTTAAAAATATAGTGCTTTGTCTTCAATATTTGATTTCTCTCAGGGTGGCCAGTATTTTGACTTACTTATCCTGCTTACAAGCTGTTTGAAATGTGTTCTGCTACTCTAAATGGGTGATTAGTTTCTTTTGTCTCTGGCAGTAACATAATATAACTTAATGTTTAATGTCTTGATGCATAAAGAGATGAAAACGTGGCTTCTTTAAAAAATACTTTTGTTTTACTTTTTAAGGAAGTAGAACGTCTCCTGCATCCATTAATAAAAAAAATTACGCAAAGCAGACATTCGTAGTAATAACCTTGTGCAGATGTAGTGCCTGCTGTTTGTTGGTTGCATTTAACATTCAATTTCCAGTATTTGTTACATTGTCTATTGGAAGAAAGTTGTGGGTGGTAAATATTGGCTTACATCAACTAAATTTAAAGACCAACCCAACCTTGAAGTGGAATGTCCACTGTGTCTGAAAAAATCTCCTGTAAAACTTGAAAAAGAGTATGCTTTACCATTAGGATGAACTATATTAAAACAGTTTAAAGATGCCTTCTCCTTTTGAGGGAAAAAGGGTGCTTTTTTAATTGTGTAAAGCAATGTCTATGTCTTTTGATATACCATTGTTTGAACTTCCATCTTTAGCTGGTAGATTATCAGTTACCTTTGATTTGGGGTGTTCAGTATGTTTGTGCAAGAGGTTGCTGAAAGGAATTATTCTTATGTTACCCAAGGGAAAAGAAAAAAAAACCTGTATATCAATGTTTGATTGATTGTGTGATGCTCAACGTATAAGAACATCTTTCACTGTCTAGATTTTATTTCTTTGCTTTATTGAAGATAAACACTCACCAAAAAAGGAAAATATGGTGTTTCTAAAGGCTTAAAGTTCACCATAAATTCATATTGGAAGTTTTGGACCACTGAACGTTTGCTTAGTCAATATTCCAAAATCTATCTCTGCTAATGGTTTAGCGTGTTTATTATCAATATTTATATATTTCTTATAATCCTGTACTAAACCAGTCTAAAACTAATACATCCAAAATAAAAAGAAAACTTAAACTATGATTTTGGTGACTGTTGTTCTTCATAAAGTTCTATGTCTGATACCTTCCCCTGTTTTCCAAAATAATGCCTGTACATCAGGAATGTCAAAAGTAATATTACAAGTGTCTTTTTAGTGTGGCTTTAGTATGGCTTCATTTTAATATTGTACATACATTGTACCTTGTTTTATGGTAATAAGTAATAAAAATGTAGACTTCATATTTTGTACAGAATCGTCCTATGTACAGAATAAAAAGTTCCTAGAAACAGCAAAAGTAGGTAAGTGGCACAATTATTTTTCATTAGACAATATCTGTAACATTATGCGTTAGTGGACTGTTAAGTTGAAATGTACCTACATATTTTTTAACATTTTGTAATTCAATTTTTTTGTTCTGGCATTGTTTCTGAAGAGCTTCATACACCTGCCATTTAATATGCTTTTATCTTTTAAAACTTTAAAAAAAAAAAAAAAGGTGTATTATATGGACAAATAAAGAACATGTGAATTTTACTTGCTCATCATGAAACTAAATTTAGCACAGGGTGTTTGGGGGGTGTTCATTGTTTGCAGAATCAGATGTGTAAATGAAAATAATTTCATAAATTTCACAAAAATTACAGAAAGGCCATTAGTAAAAAAATAATAACAGATACTCAGTTAGAATAACTATCTGTTAGGAATTAGATAAATCTCCAGTCTGCAAATATGAGAGACACACCTTTCATACCATAGTATTTTCCCCTGTAACTCTTCTGTATTGACAAGCTTCAAGTGAAGTAGCCATAAAATCAAGAATTATAGGGTGATACGTGGGCAGGTGACAAGGAAAAGACTTCAGCCTGCAGTAGGAATCGTCTTCCCTGTGGAATCCATAGAAGTCCTCAAATAACTAGGGAAATTACGCAGGTAAAGCTAACTTTCAATAAGTGGTGGGTTTCAGTGGGAGGTGGACGTTATAGGCCTGGAATCGGTATCTGACTGCTGACTTGAGTTACAAATGGAACAGATTTGGGTTACAAATGAAGCCTTTGCCTACGGAAGGAAACAGCTTTCTGCAGGAGCTCAGAAGTAAATGCACCACACGCACACCCAAGCCTAATCAGGAATCAAAAACTACATATTGAAACAACTGAGGATTCACTCATTCGGCTTTCAAAATTAGGGTCAAATGCCTCTCAAAATACAAAGATTTAAAATACCAACAGGAGCGTTCAGGAAGTCAACTTAATCCTTTCTGTCTAAGGGAAATAAGCTCAGGGCTTTGACCAACAACCTTTTTTGGCCTTATTTGCTTGGTTTGGTTTTTTAGAAGTGGAAAGGCAGGTGTTAGTGTAGCACAAGTGTGCTTGGGTTTAGGGGTTTGCTTTATGGGAACTGTTTTAGTACCTTACAAATGTACTTGGAGAAGATAGCTACGACTCCAGGTTATCCCGAGTATTGTTCTGGATCCCATTATGGACCACTCGCCTAAAACTGGAGCGTTTCTGCTCCTTATTATGTGTAATGATTGTGGAGAGTCTGACTGCATGTAGCTAATTAAGAAATGCCATTCTAATTACCATATCACTGTCTCCCTGGATTATAGTTTTTTATATGATGAGGCTTGGCCTGAGCTCTCTTTACCGCATCCAAGAAAACTTTGATGTAGTTAAAAAAATTCTATGTGAAACGTTTCCCAAGGGAGAATTTACTGTGGAGCTAAAGAAGATACCATTCATTATTCCTTACTCATGTAAGTGATGAGCAGCATGGCTGCAGCTGGATTTCTCCAGTCAGGGCTGCATTCAGTCCTGCCCCTGTGGTGCTGAGGGGATGGGGTGGGGAAGGGTACACTCACGTCACCTGCCTCCAGCTATTTTAGGTGTTTTCGTGATCCAGAAAACCACACTTAAGAAGGTTCGCGCCAGCCTGAAGGCCTTGCCATAATAATTTTTCTGGTACTCTGGCTGTAAAAATTAAGAGATGGAAGAGGATTAGAGATGGGAAAGAAAGTGATTTGTACGATTGTTGCTTGTTTGGGGTAGTTACTTTGGTTTTTTTTTTTTTTGTCTCAAATACTGGCAACTTACTAAATACAGAGGGAAAGACTCTGCTAAAGTTGTTTCATTTCTAACTTATGCAGGTTATCTTTCTACCTGTGCTGTATGGCATCTGCCAGGAGCAAGTCTTGTCTGTCTTGACAAGGTCTAGTTCTTATTCTGATTGTCAGAAATACTTATTTTTACTTAAGTTGTAGGGGAAATGTGTAATATTGGTAGTCTTGCCTTTCGGATGGCTGATTTCAGTTTCCCATACTGGTGAGAAGGGACAGGTCCTTTGTGTATCCAAGGAAAGGACATTCATAATTGACTAGAGGTAGATCAAAGTAAACTATTTTTCACCCTGACTGAGCCAAGATAAAGCCTTTTCTCTGTATAGGCTTTAACTGAACATGAGAACTTGTGTAAAAAGCTAGTTTATCTTGTCTTTGTTTCGATTTCCTGTCATTTAATTTACATCGTCTTCCTCCTGCCCTTTTTGGCACAGTAGATAAGGCCAAAGTGATTAAAGGAATACGAAGTGTCTTAACCTGCTTTTATTTGCAAGTAGCCCAGCATTTAAATATCAGAATCCTAGACTGGTTCTTTGTACCATAAAGTCTTGTCACGCATGAAGTATTTCTGGGTTTAAAACCTACAGTAAGATGAGACTTGTTGGGGTATTTTGTCCCTGACTTTCTCTGCAATTCAGCAGCAATAGATATAAATAATTGAATTCTTATTTCTTCTCTCTGTCCTGTTTTTTTTTCTCTTCCTTACTTTACTTTCCTTATTGTTTACTGGCAGCATTTTTACAGTAATGAAATGCTGTATCTTGCTTTGTAAGCTACAAATATTTTGTGGTATTTTGGCACAGCAGATGACCGAAAGCAGGCAGGCAGGACCAGATATGAGGTAGCTGTGGTGGAATTCAGGCAGCCTGATGAAGACAGCTCTTCTTTTTGTACAAAATGTAATCCTAAAACATCACCTACATATAGAAGAATGATAAGGTGTGACCAAACTAGACTTTGGAAGTAGAAATTGGTGAGTGTTGTATAAAACTCTATCTCGGTAACTAGTTTCTGTAAATAGAATATTCAAATTACTATCTCCTGCTATTTTTCTTCATCAAAAATAAAATCTACCTTTTTAATAAGGTCTTTGGGGGGGGTGAAAATTAAATGGTTTTGATTGATCGGATTTCAGTGAATCACCTCTATCAGTTCTGGTGCTTGTGCTTGAAACTTGGTGGCTGAACAGATCAATTTCCTTCCAGATGAGAAGGTTTGAGATTTCTATTATATACAAAGTCAGTACTTTTTCAAAGTTAACCTGGACTCCTAACCCTCTCAGCAGCCTACTTGAGCACAGGCACCCTTTTTTTTCAGGTAGAAACAGAGGAGCTGGGATACGTGGCTGGGCTTTCTGGATTCTTTGTATCCTAGCTGGATGTACAGGCTGAGTTAGGCTTGTGTGGTGGCTTGTAGGTCAGGACTTTCTTTGGGAGGACATGCTTCCTTATTTCTTGTGCAGTGCATCTGAACCCTGAGCCTGAGGGTCTCCACGCATTTGCCAGTGTATCCACCTGAGGATGCATGTGAGGTTTGGAGGCAGTTTTGTATGGTTTATTTGCTTGTTTCTTTTTTTGGGTGACTTCCCCTTCTCCACCTCCATATGAACAAGAACTGAACTTTTCAGTCTGTGGGTCACCCAATCGCCCCAGCATACTTCTTGGGAGTCAGTGGAGTTGTTTTGGAATGTCACTGCCACTTCCCCTCTCATATTCACATATAAGGCAGGGCTGGGAGAAGCAGGGGACTCTGTTGGGCAAGAAGGAACAGGATTCAGGATTGTCCATCTCAGCGGCAGAGAGATAAACTGTTTAGATCAGTCAAACATATACACTGGCATATGGCAGGCACATATGTGGCAGCTGTAAAAGAGCTTCAAGGGTTTTTAAAAATGAAATGAGACTCCGCAGGAAAAGTCTCCTTTCAGTGCTTGCATTCCTTCCTATGTTCTTTATGTCATATGATTTCAGGAAACGGTCTCGCAAAGAACTAGGATTAATGATTTGGGTGCTAGATTCATTAAATTGTAAATAGGGTGAGCTGGACATATAAATCACCCAATGTGCAAAAGTTTGGGGGATTGTTCTTCACTGAAGAAAAACCATTAGGGCCATGAAAATGATCAGAGGGCTGGAGCACCTCTGCTATGAAGACAGGCTGAGAGGGTTGTGGTTCTTCAGCCCCAGGGAGACCTGATAGCAGCCTTCCAGCACCTAAAGGGGGCTACAGGAAGAGTTGAGAAGGGACTCTATCAGGGAGTGTAGCGATAGGATGAGGGCTAATGGTTTTAAACTGAAAGAAGGAAGATTTAGATTAGATAATAGGAAGACATTCTTTCCTGTGAGGGTGATGAGACACTGGAACAGGTTGCCCTGAAGCTGTGGATGCCCCATCCTGGAGGCGTTCAAGATGAGGTTGGTCGGGGCTTTGATCAACCTGGTCTGGTAGGAGGTGTCCCTGCCCAGGGCAGGGGGTGGATGGAACTCGATGATCTTTAAGGTCCTTTCCAACCCAAACCATTCTATGATCTGCCCCGGATGGTGACAACCTGGCCTGCTTTCTTCAGGGAAAAAAATAACCGTATGTACCACCTGTTCCTATGGCTTCTGGGTGTATTTTCCACATGAAGTAAGCATTATTTCTTCTTCTTCTTCTTCGGACAGATGAGCCCGGCAGAAAGCCGGGGCTGCTTTCTCTTCCAGGTAGTTGGGCGGCTGTAGCAAAACTGACCTCACCCGCGCTGCCGGGGAGCTGGGGGCGGCTACTCCCTTTCCCTCGCCGCTCGCCTCCCGCCCTCTGCTTCCAGAAGGAACGACAGGCAGAGGGTGACAGCGGCGGGGGGTGGCTACTCCTTTCTCATCGCCGCTTGCCTACCGCGCGCTCCTTCCAGAAGGAACGACGGGCTGAGGGCGGCGGGGGCAGCCGGGCGGAGCCGCAGCTGGACCGGAGGCCGCCCCTGGGCCCAGCGGCGGCGGGAGGCGTGTCGGGCCGCCTTTCCCAGCCTCCCCCGCGGCGGAGAGGCGGGCGGGCCAGTGCCGGGGCGGTGGCTGCAGCAGCAGCGGGTGGAGCGCGGATTGCTTGCCCGGTGTCCCTGCCTCGGCATGTCCGACTCCGGCGGCGGTGGGGGCGGCGGCCCCGGCGGGGAGGAAGGCGGCATGGAGGTGTCGGGCTCGGCGGTGCAGAATGTGGCCGACGTGTCGGTGCTGCAGAAGCACCTGCGCAAGCTGGTGCCGCTGCTGCTGGAAGACGGCGGCGAAGCGCCGGCGGTGCTGGAGGCGGCGCTGGAAGAGAAGGGCGCCGTGGAGCATATGCGCAAATTCCTCTCCGACCCGCAGGTCCACACGGTGTTGGTGGAGCGCTCCACCCTCAAAGGTGAGGCCGGAGCCGGGCGGCCGCCGCGCTGTCAAAATGGCGGCGGCGCCTGCTTCCAGCCGCCGCCCTGCCGCGGGGTGGGAGGGGACTCCTCTCTCACGGGGGCTGCGGGCACTCTCCGCCTCACGCACGGCCCCGGCCAGGGAGGCGCCGGCCCTGCCGCATTGCGGGTTGCGGGGCCGTCTCCGGGCGGGGAGAGCCACCCCGCCGCCGCCACGGGGCACGGTATGAGGCGCGGCCGCCGGGACCTGCCTCAGCGGGCCGGTGCTGCGCGGGCCGCCGGCGACTCGCCCGAACCCTCCTCCTCCTTCTCCTCCTCTCCCGTTATTCTTTGTTCTCCGGGGCCCGAGCAGAGGGCGGTGGGCGGGCTTGGGGCCGGTGTACGGCGGGGCTGTGGGCTGGAGGTAGGCGCGGCTGCTGAGACTGGAGGCTCCGGTTTGAGAAGTGCCTGGACCGGAGGCGTTCCCTGCTGCGGCCTCCATTCTGCCGGGGAAGTGATTCCTTCCTCGGCAAGGCAGATAACCGGTGTGAAACAGAATTAAAAATAGCCTCTAAAAAAACCCGGAAAAAAGGAAAAGCCCAAACCCCGAGTCAGCCTGTTTAAAGCGTTATTCTGTGTTTAATTAGCGAGACTCCCGTGGTCATAAATCAAGATGTAGACCTTGCCGTGTCTTTGTGAGGTTAGCAAGGCCAGGTGGCCCTGCTGCTTGTAAACGCTGCTCAGAAACCCCATCAAACGCTGCATTCAATAGTACTACAGCAAAGTTGGTACTACACCTTGAGAAACACCCTAGTTATTTACATGCTGCTGTTACTGGCTCTCTTTATCTCAAAAAATGAATTTTTATTGTTAACAAATCTGTTGCTAAATAAACACTTATTGTCACAGAATCCAGCCTAATAAACAATAATAAGACTTATAATAACACAGACTTTTATTATTAAAGAAGACCTACAGACTGACTATTGCTTCGTACCTGCCAGTCTGAGCTTGCAGAATTTTAATGTTAGACTTCTGTTTCTCTCTTCCTAGTGTGCTGTTGGTTCAGTCTCTGTAGGTGTATATAAAATATTAATATAGTCAAAATTCATATTGCATTATGCATTATTATAACATTTCAATATCCACAGTGTCAGATATTGGGTATATGCCCTGCAATTGCTGCACACTGAGGGAAATACGAAGAATGTTCTTCCACTTGCTGTCTATTCATTCTGATCTTAAGACGTTGCTTAAAATAGCCCAGCTTTGTTTATCTCATGCTAATTTCCACTGATTATCCTCCTCCTTCTCCTCCCAAAGTTTGAGACTTCTTTTTCAGCAGGGATAATAGTAGAATTTTCTAGAGGGGGAGGAAAGAGCAGCAATCTCTATGAATTCATGATATAGTGTTTAATGATATTTCAACAAAATCAATTGGATGTTAATAGTTTTGGCAACTGTATGCTAAATTTCTCTTGTCTGTGGCTCACAAGGTTGGTTATCCTTAGCTTGGGTTGGAAATAATGAAAGATATTATTCTGGTGAAAGATAGTAATCTGGTGATTATTGTAGTGATTACTCAGCTCCAGACTTGTCGCACAGATATTGTTATATAGACATGGTTAAAACCAAATTGAGACATTTACCACGTTTGACCTGCTAAATGCTAATTTATTGTGGGCAGAAGGCTTTCCATTGATGTCTTCTGGTTTAACAGCAGTTATTTGGGGGAGTGGATTTTCTGATTGTCAGCCAGTCTTCAAACTTGACAAATCTGGAACCTCCAGCAGTGTATGGACACCTTGTTTTTCTCTGACACTGTTAACACCAACATTATTACTGAAACTTGTGCGCAGGGTAGGTAGTATAAATAAATTAATTGTTTACAAAGACAATAAAACAGAAGACATATTTCTGAGTAGTGAAAGCTGCTGCTGTGTGGTATCACTAGATACACAGCCTGCCAGCAGCTTTCATAGGGGTTCCTGTGGTGTCTAGTGCAGGGTTGTTCTGTGACTGGGCTCCTGGTGCTTGGGGTCACAAATGTGGCACCCTGAGGCTGGTTCTGCTGAGAAGGGCCAAATGAAGTGGGAGCAGGATTAGAGTCCACTGTAATGTGCCCAGTCAGAGTGTGTCCCCCAACAGGGAGTAACCTTCTGCGCTGTAAGCACTGCATTGCAGCACAACTGCCTGCATCCCCAGCAATTACATCATCTGTGATACATTGGCTGTGGTAATGCCTTAGTAGTTACCATGGCTTGGGTTTTTGTTTTGTCAGCAGGCTTTTTTGTTCAGAGGCTTAATTTCCAAATCACTTTTAAAAGAAAAGTCCAAAAATACAAAGCAACCTATAAAAGAAAAAAAACCAGCTGTTTAATGTTCTCCCTTAAATATAGTTATGTAGCATCTGTCTACAAATAAATAGACATTCTGTATTGCAGAAGATTTCTCCCTGCTTCACAAGCAGAATGGGGGTTATAATTTGCCTGTTGTAATGTATTATTGGGATTTTTTTTAGAGCAACCTAAAAAATTATTAGAGTTGTATTATCAAACAATGAACCCACTCTCTGAATTTGAGGAATATTGCAAAGCTAAATGTAATTTAAGCAATGCTACATAATAAGTTGGTGTAGAAATTAAATGTTAGAAAACAGTCTGGTAATAGCAGAAGATGGTTGAGAGTGGTAGATGCCTTTGAAATACAGTATTTTTTACATAGCATATTTTTTGCAGAGGATGTGGGAGATGAAGGGGAAGAGGAAAAAGAGTTCATTTCCTACAGTATCAGCACTGACATTCATTATGGAATAAAATCAAACAGGTGAGTTAGTAAAATAGATCTTGACATTCTACCCTATAAATCAAAATCAACAGAAGCATTTTTACCTACTTTACCTAGAAATTTACCTCCAATTTACCTAGTGCTTCATGCAGTGTTTTTATTCAGGTAGGACAATAGCTTTCAAGGTGGAAGCTCTGATAAAAGAAGGTGTGTCTTGAGGCTGAAAGGAATGGACTTAGGACTTCTAGCTCTGAGGTTGAAGAAACAAAGTTTTATTAATTTAGCATATGTACAAATATAACATGCACAACTTGTGTTCAATAATCTTCGCTTATCTCTGACTCTTACATATTTGTCACTTACCTTAATGCATATTTGGCTTTGAAGCTTTGTAGGATGCGTGCCTCTTTAGTGTGCCCATGCTGCAGAGACCTTATTGACAGCTAAGTTGGGCTGATTATTGAAGTATAAGTATGTATTTATTGGAAGACTTGTGTTCAGGTCTCTTAGAATAAAGGTTATAAAATATGATGATGCAGATTAGCATTTGACTTCTTGACCTAATGTTTCAGTCAGATTAAAGCTATTCTAATTGTCACTTACTTAGGTTTGAAATGTTTAGTTGGTAACTCTTTTCTCTGTTCTGCAGCCTGGCATTCATTAAGCGTACACCAGTGATTGATGCTGACAAACCAGTGTCTTCCCAACTGAGAGTGCTCACTCTCAGTGAAGATTCTCCATATGAAACATTACACTCTTTCATCAGCAATGCTGTTGCTCCCTTCTTCAAGTCCTATATCAGAGAATCTGGCAAAGCAGACAGGTAATTCAGTATAAATTTGCACTTTAGTATAAATAATGCACTTCTGTGCTGATGAATTAAAGCAGATGATAATGAAAAAAATTAACAGTGAGTGTTCAAGGCAAGTCATGTGAAATTTTTTAAGCACACAGCTGGGTATGATGCTGTTGCTGACTGTGGGGGAGTAGTTCAGATGACTTAAATGCATTGTGTATGGTTTTTGTTTTGGCTTCTTACACGGAAACATCTGTGCTTTTTCAGGGATGGAGATAAGATGGCTCCTTCAGTTGAGAAAAAGATTGCAGAACTTGAAATGGGCCTCTTGCATCTGCAGCAGAATATTGAAATTCCAGAGATTAGTCTGCCAATTCATGCAACCATTACTAATGTTGCCAAGCAGTGTTATGAACGTGGAGAAAAACCAAAGGTTACAGATTTTGGTGAGAAGGCTGAGGATCCATTATTCCTCAATCAGCTACAGTCTGGAGTCAACCGCTGGATTAGAGAGATACAAAAGGTAAAAAAAACCCCACCAAGTACTAGACTACATGATAAGAACAGTCTACCTAGTACTGTGTATCTTCTTCACAGTTTAACTGGTAAAATGCTGCTCCACGGAGGATACTCTGAAGATCTGAGACCAGTTTTCGAGTCACCAGAGACTGTAGTCTAAATTAGACTAAGTCTAATTCTAGAGTCTAAATTAGACTAAGTCTAATTCTAGACTAGACTCAGCCAAGTCTAAATCCAGAGTCTAGTCTAAATAGTTCTGCAAGTAGCTGAAAGCGTGACAATTTTATTTCTGTTGTAATAGACTCGAGTAAGTGGCAGTGACCTAGTGAATTTTATAACTCTTCAAATCTTTACAGCACATGGAGAGAAACAAGCCTTGTTGTGTTGTTTTATTATTTCCCCAGGTGCATCCACAAGCACTTCAGAACGGTTGCTCCAATCCTATCTTGTAATCTCTTGTACTCCTGCCTGTTACTTTTCAAAAAAGCTCTGCTGTTCTTTTGCTGTCACTCAGAAATAGCATCTTGGATACTACTGTGGATTTTTTTTTCCTCCATGGGCAGAGCAGACACCTACTGCTCACGAGAGAGCAGTGCCTTTTCTTACTCCAAAGCATAGAACATTTGCTTTCTTGCTTGTCTTATATGTCATTAACAAGATTATAGACATTGGTCAGGAAAGTGGACAGGTGACCTTTTTAGGCTGTGCTGAAGATACTACATGAAGGTTCTAAAACCAACCTGGAATTAAACCTTTACTCTTGTTGCACTGCAGTTCCTGCACTTCTCACAGAATGATTGCCAAAACTGTCATGTTGGATTATTAAAACTTAGTAGGTGTTATGTCCTTAAATTATATTTAGTAATAGAGCAAGTTCTTACAGTTAAAGCAGGTAAATTAAAGCTTTTCTCCCTCCCTCTCTCTCTATTCTCTTTATTACTTTTAAGGTGACCAAACTGGATCGAGATCCTGCATCAGGCACCGCATTACAGGAGATAAGCTTCTGGTTAAATTTGGAACGGGCTCTCTATCGAATTCAGGAAAAACGTGAAAGTCCAGAAGTTCTTCTAACTCTGGATATTCTAAAACATGGCAAGCGTTTTCATGCAACTGTCAGCTTTGATACAGATACAGGTAAAATACCTGTCCACTGTTTTTTCCCCAAAATATCCTATGGGATTTAACCTTTTGCAGAACTTGAATGTTGTGGTACAGAAAACAATGCTGTCTCGAGTAACCTTGGCCTTCTTAAAGCTACTGTCTTACACAGATTTGATTAGTTAAATGAAAAGTTACATTCAAAATCTCTCCTATTACTTGTAGGTCTAAAACAGGCTCTGGAAACTGTGAATGACTATAACCCACTGATGAAAGACTTTCCGCTGAATGACTTGCTGTCTGCTACTGAGCTGGACAAAATAAGGCAGGCCCTTGTTGCAATATTTACCCATTTGAGAAAAATCAGAAACACAAAATACCCCATCCAAAGGGCATTGCGTTTAGTGGAGGCCATTTCAAGAGATCTGAGCTCTCAGCTACTTAAAGTGTTGGGAACCAGAAAACTGATGCATGTTGCCTATGAAGAATTTGAAAAGGTATGTTCATGGTTTTGTGGTGCTGGAAGCTGTATTTTTGCACTGAGTGTTGACTCTAAGAAAGCATTTAATTTGGGAGCTGAAGTTCCTATTCTGAAACTCTCTTCAGGTGATGGTTGCATGCTTTGAAGTTTTCCAAACCTGGGATGATGAATATGAGAAGCTGCAAGTTCTGCTGAGAGATATTGTGAAAAGAAAAAGGGAAGAGAACCTGAAGATGGTGTGGAGGATCAACCCTGCTCATAGGAAACTCCAAGGTCGCCTTGATCAAATGAGGAAATTCAGGCGTCAGCACGAACAGCTGAGGGCAGTTATTGTGAGAGTCTTGCGACCTCAGGTAATATTCTTGGTTGTTTTCAGACAAAAAAAAATCTGTGCAATTTCTTTAAGAGTGTTCAACCTCAGAAACATTCACTGTTGCTTTAAAAAGTTACCAACGCAAAGCTAATGTAACGCTCAGTTTCACTGTCTGCTTCCAAAAGCAGCCTAGTTTTGAACCCTTGCTAATAGGCTTAGCTTTAAATCTCTCTCACTTCACATACTACATGACCGTGCTCATGTTAACAGACACAGCAACTCCAGCCTTAACACAGAGGAGATTAATAAGTGTGTAAATACTTGAGCTTGGCTAAATCACAGTGGAAAATGAGATTATGCTGCATGGTAGTGGAAGTTTGTAAAAGTAACTGTTGTCCCATTCCTAGTGGAACTTTCATCTGAAACATGACTGTTCAGGAGTGTTAAGGATTTGGTACTAATTTGTAGTGGTTTTGCATTGCTTGTTAGAACAGATTGTGCTTAGCTATTTGTAGGTAAATTTTGATGGCGTCCAACTCGCTAAACTACGATTTTAATGCAGGTGACTGCTGTTGCTCAGCAAAATCAAGGAGAGGTACCTGAACCACAGGACATGAAGGTAGCAGAAGTCCTTTTTGATGCTGCAGATGCTAATGCGATTGAAGAAGTCAATCTTGCTTATGAGAATGTGAAGGAAGTAGATGGGTTAGATGTTTCCAAAGAAGGTACAGAAGCCTGGGAAGCGGCAATGAAGCGATATGATGAAAGAATTGATAGAGTTGAAACAAGAATAACTGCCCGTTTGAGAGACCAGCTTGGAACGGCAAAGAACGCCAATGAAATGTTCAGAATCTTCTCTCGGTTTAATGCCTTGTTTGTCAGACCTCACATTCGCGGTGCCATTCGCGAATATCAAACACAATTGATCCAGCGTGTAAAAGACGATATTGAGTCTCTCCATGACAAATTTAAAGTGCAATACCCACAGAGTCAAGCTTGTAAAATGAGTCACGTTCGTGACTTGCCTCCTGTGTCTGGGTCTATAATTTGGGCAAAACAGATTGACAGACAGCTCACTGCTTACATGAAACGTGTTGAGGATGTCCTTGGCAAAGGTTGGGAGAACCATGTAGAAGGTCAGAAGCTAAAGCAGGATGGAGATAGCTTCCGCATGAAGCTTAACACTCAGGAGATTTTTGATGACTGGGCAAGAAAAGTTCAGCAACGCAATCTTGGTGTGTCTGGTCGTATTTTCACCATTGAAAGCACTCGTGTTAGAGGTCGAACCGGAAATGTCCTGAAACTCAAGGTCAACTTCCTCCCAGAAATAATTACACTTTCAAAAGAAGTCCGAAACCTGAAATGGCTTGGTTTCCGTGTTCCACTAGCAATTGTCAACAAAGCTCACCAAGCAAACCAGCTCTATCCATTTGCCATTTCTCTCATTGAAAGCGTCCGTACCTATGAAAGAACGTGTGAGAAAGTAGAAGAGCGTAACACTATCTCACTTCTGGTTGCTGGCTTGAAGAAAGAGGTGCAGGCTTTGATTGCAGAAGGAATTGCGCTCGTGTGGGAGTCGTACAAACTTGATCCATACGTACAGCGCTTGGCTGAGACTGTCTTCAGTTTCCAGGAAAAGGTTTGTTTCATCTTTCAAATTCTGCAAAGCTTTACATTTGTACTTCCATAATGTGTCATTAACCAAAAGTGGAACTGGATGGGTGGTGACCTTTAGTTCTTTGGTTAAGTAGCTGAATCTAACCTGTCAAACTAAACATCCTGGTTTTCCTAAACCATTTTAGGTGGATGATCTGCTCATCATTGAAGAGAAAATAGACCTGGAAGTGAGATCTTTGGAAACCTGCATGTATGATCACAAGACCTTCTCTGAAATCTTGAACAGGGTTCAGAAAGCTGTGGATGACTTAAATCTTCATTCATATTCAAATCTGCCAATCTGGGTCAACAAGTTGGATATGGAGGTAGGTTTGAGATCAAGGAGTACTATATATTTAGAGGAAACTTTTTAATCAGGTGTAAAACACTTTTTGATTTTACTCTTCATAGTCACCCAGGGAAAATTCTGTCTCCCCATTCTCTGAAAATGTCAGGGCGTTTTCAGTATGCAGAAGGTGAAAGATCTGTTTGGTTTTAGTTGTTGACTTCTGGGATCGATTAATTTCAAGGGGATTTTTGTCCTTTTGAGGAAGAAAAAATGTTTGGTTCAGTTTGACTGCCTAGAAGGTGCTGGGGAGCGAGGTAGATAAAGGGTGGTGAAAATTTGCTCTGCCAGTCACAAACGCTCGTTGGCTTCATATGGTTCATCTCTGCCGAGTTAAGTTTCAGGTTAATGGACACGAAGCCAACTTCAAAGCAGTTAAAAATGTTTCATTCCATTAAAGTCCATGAGGGCAAGAGAAGATTTGAACTGGTACTCAGTGAAAATTTACCAAAACTCTTAAACCTTTTTAATGACTTATTAAAGGAGCACTTGGTTCTCTGAGGTGTCATAATGTACCTGGTGTCAGAATATATTGATAGTGGGGAACTTTATGCAGTGAATATGCAGCTTTTTCCTCAAATGTGGCTTATTTTTTTTAAGATTGAAAGAATCCTGGGTGTTCGTTTGCAAGCTGGACTAAGGGCCTGGACCCAAGTTCTTCTTGGACAAGCAGATGACAAAGCAGAAGTTGACATGGATACAGATGCTCCTCAAGTGAGCCATAAGCCTGGTGGCGAACCCAAGATCAAAGTAAGTTTTGGGTGGGGAGGGAGGTGTTGTTTGTTTTTTCCTTATTGACAATTACTTAATGCAAGAATTCTATCTGAGCTTTATATGGGAGACAGATATTTCTTCTGCATATGGTTTTAGAGGAGTATTTGCCTCCTCACAGTTAAGTGCAAGTTAATTTTTCAAAAGAGTGTGCTACTTTTTGAAGTCCAAAATTCTTGTCTACATTTAGTAGTATCTGCCAGTAAAACTGAGTGTGTTTACTGTTTCTGCAGAACATTGTACATGAACTAAGAATAACAAATCAGGTGATATACTTGAATCCACCAATTGAAGAGTGTAGATACAAACTTTATCAAGAAATGTTTTCTTGGAAGATGGTAATCCTGTCGCTACCAAGAATTCAAAGTCAGCGGTATCAGGTAAGTGTAACAAAACTGTATCTAAGTATGAGCAATTATTTTCACTTTGTAGTTAATTGTGCTTGGTATCTTAGTGTGTTGCTCTAAGGCTGAATCTGAGTGCCCTAGAAATTCATGTATGTCGCGTGTGTCATTGTGGTTCTTAGGTTGGAGTGCATTATGAGCTGTCTGAGGAAGAGAAATTCTATCGTAATGCATTGACAAGAATGCCTGATGGCCCTGCGGCTCTGGAGGAGTCCTACTCTGCTGTCATGGGAATTGTGACTGAAGTGGAGCAGTATGTCAAGGTAGGAGGCTGACACCACATAACGCTACAGTTAAAATGAACACACTTTTCTGTCAGTTTTCCTGGGGGTTGGAGTAACTACACATCTTATGGAATGTACTGGAGAAGTTCTGAATGCTGTTTGTGAAATATCTCAATTAGGTTTGGCTGCAGTACCAGTGTCTGTGGGATATGCAGGCTGAAAACATATACAACCGCCTTGGAGAAGACCTGAATAAGTGGCAAGCCCTTTTAGTTCAGATAAGAAAGGCAAGAGGAACATTTGACAATGCAGAAACCAGAAAGGAATTTGGACCTGTTGTCATAGACTATGGCAAGGTAAGAAATTGTAATTATTGTTTGTGATAAAGCCATTAAATTTCAGAGTGGGTGTAAAACAGAAAATAGCAAAGCTGACATATTACTATTACCTAACTTTATTGAACTGTAGGTACAATCAAAGGTGAACTTGAAGTATGACTCCTGGCACAAGGAAGTCCTCAGCAAATTTGGCCAAATGCTTGGTCAGAATATGACAGAATTTCATTCACAAATTTCTAAGGTAAGACAAGTCCAAATGCCCTTTTTTCACTTTCACATCAACTGTTCTAGACTTCTAAAACACTGATTTGTGCCCCAAACAGTCCCGTCAAGAACTGGAACAGCATTCAGTGGACACTGCTAGCACATCAGATGCTGTGACATTCATCACCTACGTGCAGTCCTTGAAACGTAAAATCAAGCAATTTGAAAAGCAAGTTGAGGTATGTTGTCTTGCTAATGAGTCTTACTTCTGGAAGTGTCAGGATTAGTTCTTAAGATGCGGTTCCATGATATTTAAGTTTTCTTGAGAACAGGCTTGATGAGAAATCCTGTGACCTCTACAGTGAGCGCTTGCTAAAATAAGTCACAAGGCTAAAACGTTCAAGTTAAGTTAGTTTTGTCTTTTTAACTTAAAACCACTGTCTCTTGTAGCTTTATCGCAATGGTCAGCGTTTGCTTGAGAAACAAAGGTTCCAGTTTCCATCCTCTTGGCTGTACATTGACAACATTGAAGGAGAATGGGGTGCCTTTAACGATATCATGCGTAGAAAGGACTCTGCCATTCAGCAGCAAGTAGCAAATTTGCAGATGAAGATAGTTCAAGAAGACCGTGCAGTGGAGAGCCGAACAACTGACTTGCTAACAGACTGGGAGAAAACAAAGCCTGTAACAGTAAGTAGTGATGATTAATACTCATTCAGCAAATGAGGCAGATTCTCTGCGTTCAGTAAGAAGTAGGTAGATTATATATATGCTTTTTTGCAGCTTTCCGTTTTAGATGATGGTGAAAGTTTTTTTGAGGGTTCTATAATAACTTGCCGATGTGTTGGGTTTTGGTGGGGGGGCAGAGGGAAATTTATCCTTACAGCATAGGCCTCAGGTGCAAAAAGCAAGATGACTTCTGTTACTAACAGAGCTTTGGCTGAAACAAAGGGTACATCAGAGGCATGTGGGTAGGAGGATTCAGGAGCAAGCTGCTTTTTTGCCTTTTTTTTTTTCCCCTAAAGTGGTATTTAGTAGAGAAAAAAAACTGCATATAAAAGTGAGATAAGACTTATTCTGGATTAATATGTAGCTTTACTGACAGCAAACTGGTAATGGAAAAATAGTAAGACAAACCACCATTAATTATTTAGTTCTTGCTTTTAACTTTGCTTCAACTTGATTGTAGGATTTTTGGATTAATGTATCCCATGCAAACTTTAGGGAAATCTGCGTCCAGAAGAGGCTCTTCAAGCTCTTACCATTTATGAAGGAAAGTTTGGTAGGCTGAAGGATGATCGTGAAAAGTGTGCGAAGGCCAAGGAAGCTCTGGAGCTAACAGACACAGGACTGCTCAGTGGCAGTGAAGAACGTGTCCAGGTACAACTTGCTCACACCTCTTCTCAGTTTCATATAAAAGTGTTTCAGTTCCATTTCTGTCTCCCTTAAAAGAGTGGCTGGTAACCTGTGCTGTACTAGTAGCGAGACGCAATCTCCACATTTGTTCAGTTCTAGCCTTAAGAGATTATCTCTTCCTTGACTGGCTTCTTGTGAAGCTGTTATGTGACCCAAGATGTGAAAATCTTCTCTGGGTCACTTGTTGCATTTCTGTTGAATTGGCAACGATTCAAAAGGAGGTTTTTGACATATTAAAAGTATTCTGTTTAACTCCCCTACACTAATGACTTTGAAGAAATGAGGAATAACTGCTGATGGTTGATATATTCTTTGCTTACAGGTAGCCCTTGAAGAGTTGCAGGATCTCAAAGGTGTCTGGTCTGAACTCTCTAAGGTCTGGGAACAGATTGATCAAATGAAAGAACAACCCTGGGTTTCAGTACAGCCTCGTAAGGTACTTCACTTCTTTATACTTAAACTATGTCACTACTGCAAGCACATGCAAGCTAGGAATTAGACCTCTTGAGATGGACATGCTCAACTGTCATGTTCCAGATCGTTTTCAGTATTTAGGTACCCTCTTCAGTATCTTGTATGAATGTTTCTTCTCGTGCTAAGCTAAACAAAAATTCACAGGGTCTGTCACAAGTTAAGTAATTCTGCAGGGTATTTTTGCCATTCCTGTATTTCTGAAATTGAGATCGGACTGCTTCTACAGAGAAAAAACTGTCCTTTTTAAATAGGCTGTTGGATCTCATCAGGGAAACTTCATTATAAGGTCAGATGAACAGCATCAGTTTAGTTCAACGCTCAGGAGATAGCAGAAGGAACACTAAGCCATAATCTGCCTGTGACAATACTGTGTCATAAATCTTAATCAGACCAATAAAATTACATTCCCAGCTACAGAGTAACCACTTCTTATGCAAATATATGTAGAAGTAAAAGAACTGTGCTGTCAATACTATCTCATTAGTGAGAAGTTTCTGTAGAAAATATCCAGACAACTTTTTAACTTGTACAAGTACGTGCACAGCACTTGCAGAGAATGATTTCATTGCTTTTGTGTTACTGACAGCTTCGACAAAACTTAGATGGTCTCCTGAACCAACTGAAAAACTTCCCTGCCCGCTTGCGACAGTATGCCTCCTATGAGTATGTTCAGAGGCTTCTGAAGGGCTACATGAAGGTAAGTTATACTCATATCTATAAAGCATGTGTTTTATATATATATATATATATATATTTTTTTTTTTATATATATATTCATGGATGTAACTCTCTTTCTTGTCTTATGTAGATAAACATGTTAGTTATTGAGCTGAAATCCGAGGCACTTAAAGATCGTCACTGGAAACAGCTGATGAAGAGGCTTCACGTTAACTGGGTCGTCTCAGAACTGACCCTGGGTCAGATCTGGGATGTCGATTTACAGAGAAATGAAGCAATTGTCAAAGATGTACTGCTTGTGGCTCAGGGAGAGATGGCTTTGGAAGAGTTCTTGAAACAGGCTAGTATCAGCTCTTGTATGTGTGCACATAATAGAAAATCAAAGACTTGCTGTGGGGTGTCTGACATGTAGTAAACCTGTCAATCGAAGCTGTTGATACAAGTGCTGAGACTGTGGAACACAATTTAAAGTTATGTGAGCTTCCTCTGAAGAAACTTGGGTTATTGGAGAAAAGCAGTCTTTAATAATGCCTGCAAACACACCCCACCTTGATTAAGTTTTACCTAACTGCATCATATTCTGAACATTTTTAACAAAAGCTTGAGCATAAACCCAGAATCCTTGGGTTAAAAAAAAGTAAAATCCAATTACTATAATGCATTTCTAATTTGTTACTATGTTGGAGCAGATATTATTGATATCACACCTCAAATACTTTTTTTTCTTTAGATAAGAGAAGTGTGGAACACTTATGAACTGGACTTGGTCAATTACCAGAACAAATGTCGTTTGATTCGTGGCTGGGATGACCTTTTCAACAAAGTAAAAGAGCACATTAACAGTGTGTCTGCTATGAAGCTGTCACCATACTACAAGGTAAAATGGAGCACGAAGCTAAAGAGCCTTCATTTAATTCTGCCTTCCCATCCTGTTTAGTTTATATATTTGTCAGCAGGGACTAGATTCACTGTTTGGGTTAACAGAAAATTAATTGCATACTGCCTAACTCTAAAACCACTGGTCCCACTAAGAAATATTAGCAGTGAAACTCCTGATCCCATTAAAACAAACATTAATGCAATGTTTAAACTTTAGGTGTTTGAGGAAGATGCCCTTAGCTGGGAAGATAAGCTGAACCGCATCATGGCACTCTTTGATGTCTGGATAGATGTCCAACGGCGATGGGTCTACCTGGAGGGTATCTTTACTGGTAGCGCAGACATCAAGCACTTGCTGCCTGTGGAGACCCAGCGGTTCCAGAGGTAACTTTTCAATTGCCATTTTCTTGTCTTGCCTCCCTGGAGGCACCATGTGGACAGGTTTGCAACTTCATGACTTTGGTGTGGCGTGCTCTAAGTTGAAATACTAACTGTATTCTTACCTGGTCCAGCTGCATTACAGCCTTGCTGTAGACTTAAGTTCATCAAGGAAACAAATATAGCAAGAGGTGCTTGTAGACAGCTATGACAGAAAAGGTAATAAATTAACAGGCTGAAATACAATTTTTTGAAGATGATTTGGATTCAGGTGGGTTTTATTGCTAGTTCTAGTCAGCTACCTCAAGGATTTTTCTGGCATTGTGGTGGCAGCAAGCAGGTGGATTGTTGTTGCCACAGCCTTTATTCTCACCCTTCAAATATCATTTTCTTCCTCTGCTTTAAGTTGCTCTGATATCTGTCATCATTCCACACACTTTCAGTCACATCAAATGATCAGATATATGCATTTCTTCGGGAAATGAAGACAAGTAGGTCTTCAGCGGTGAAATTAAGAGGCTGAGCATTTGAAAAAACTTAGATTTTGTTGTGGACTTCATGTAGATGAAGAGCTATATTGGGGAATTTTGCCTTGTCTTCCCTAGGGCAACTGCAACTGGAGATGTAGTGGTCATTTAGAGACAAGTAACTTTGGTGTTACGCGGAGTTGTGGTTACTGAGTTTGCACTAATGTACTGTTCTACTTACTTTGCAGCATCAGCACTGAATTTTTGGCACTCATGAAAAAGGTGTCCAAATCTCCACTTGTGATGGATGTTCTCAACATTCAAGGTGTGCAGAGGTCATTAGAGAGACTGGCAGACTTGCTTGGGAAGATACAGAAGGCACTGGGAGAATACTTGGAAAGGGAGAGGTCCTCTTTCCCTCGGTAAGAAGCTGACTTTAGTTGACTCTTGAAGTTAAAGTAATTTGGTGTTTCTGCACAGGAATTGGTGTACTGTTCTGCAAAGCCTCTGCCAATTTTGTGTGTTGCATATATATAAGATGTTATGACCGTTTAAATCTGAATTGTGTAAATACAGAATTCAGTTACAGCTACTTCTCAGGAAGTGGGACTGAAACTTCCCTTACTTTCCTGATCTGTGGATGGTTGTAAAATTTAGATACTGCTTAAGGAACCATTGCAGCTGATTTCTGTAAACTTAAAAGTTCTATTTTGAACTGCTTAATTCTAGCATTTGGTTGAAGGACAGTATCTAAACTGTCATAATCCAGTATTTAAGTCGTTGGTTCTGATTTACTTCTAGTTAGTTTATCACTTAGCACGAGAAAGTAAAGACAAGGAAATTACTGAGTGCGGATTTGCCCTGCCTAGTAGACAATTCAATCCTAAGCTCTACTCTGGGTATTTCAGGGATGTATAGGTAAAGAAAATGATCCACAGTATGGAGCATGTATATGCTTTTCTGTGGTACAGACCACATGAATTACAGAATGTAGGTTGGAAGGAACCTCAAGGATAATCTGGTCCAACCTTTATGAACAGGGATTTAATCCTAGAACTGAATTGTAACTTCTAGCAAATTTACAGTTCATGCACTGTTGTAGTATTAGGGAAATGACTGTTAATTACTCCCATATAGTGTCTTTCTATGAAGCACAAATAAATTAAAAGTGATCCTTGAAGTTCTGCTATAGATCTAACTTTATGTAATTATTAGGTTTTATTTTGTTGGCGATGAAGACTTGCTTGAAATCATTGGAAACAGCAAAAACGTTGCTAAGCTGCAGAAGCACTTCAAGAAGATGTTTGCTGGTGTCGCTAGCATAATTCTCAATGAAGATAATTCTGTGGTCCTTGGAATATCCTCACGCGAAGGAGAGGAGGTACAGCTGCAGTGTTTCTTTTTAAATAAAATTCTGAAAGTGAGAGAACATGGGCTGACTTAAACATAATTCTTGCAGGTGCTGTTCAAAACACCTGTGTCCATCACAGAACACCCCAAGATCAACGAGTGGCTCACTCTTGTTGAGAAAGAAATGAGAGTGACCCTTGCTAAATTGCTTGCAGAATCTGTTACTGAAGTTGAAATCTTTGGAAAAGCAACTTCAATTGACCCAGCAGTCTACATCTCTTGGATTGACAAATACCAGGTATCACTATGGAACACTTAAGTATACTGCAGCTTGGTTACTTCAGTGAAGGAAACTCTCTAATGAGGATTTTTCATTACACAGGCTCAGCTCGTTGTCCTGTCAGCCCAGATTGCGTGGTCTGAGAATGTCGAGTCAGCCCTCAATGGTATGGGTGGAACAGGAGACAACAGTCCTCTCCACTCCGTGCTAGCCAACGTTGAGGTCACACTCAATGTCCTAGCTGATTCTGTGCTGATGGAGCAGCCACCTCTTCGCAGAAGGAAACTGGAACACTTGGTGAGTAAAAACCTCCTGTCCTCTTCTGGGCTCTCAGGTGAGGATTTTAAAAGTTTAATGAAAAGATGCATTAGACTAAGACTTACTTTTCCTCTAGGAAAAAGTTTCATCCAATTTAAGCAGCTACATCAAGCCCTGGTCCTGTAGGTGGTGGTATTTTTTCACTCTAGTCAGCTTAATGCATGATAGTATATTATAGACTAACTCACTGAATTGGTTTTCAGACTAGCTCTTCCAAATACAGAAGTTATTGATTTCTTCATTCAAATGTAAAATATCTTATTAAGCTGCTTATTATTGTAGTTATTATGTTATTATTTTTGTTTTGTAAGTAAGGATTGTTCATGGGAGGAAGAAAAATCATCTTGGGTTATTTCTGTAGATTTTTAAAGGGAAATATCTGGTCCGTTTTAGGAGTCCTTGTCTTCATAGGTTCTGGCAAGTGAAATCTCTAGTAGTGTAGGATCATAGAATGGTTAGAATTGTAAGGGACCTTAAAGATCATCAAGTTCCCACGCCCCTGCCATGGGCAGGGACACCTCCCACCAGAGCAGGTTGCTCAAAGCCCCATCCAGCCTGGCCTTAAACACTTCCAGGGATGGAACATCCACAGCTTCTCTGGGCAACCTGTTCCAGTGCCTCACCACCCTCACATTAAAGAATTTCTTTCTAGTATTTACTCTAAATCTCACCTCTTCCAATTTAAAGCCATTACCCCTTGTCGTGCCACTACACTCCCTGCTAAAGAGTCCCTCTCCAGCTCTCCTTTAGGCTCCCTTCAGACACTGGTAGGCTGCTATAAGGTCTCCCCAGAACCTTCTCTTCTCCAGGCAGCCGCCTTTTCTCCAGACTAAGGTAATGGATTAACAGACTAATTGGGCCAGGGTATTTTGCTGAAAGCTAGGGAAAGCCTTAATGAGCACTCAACATTGTTAGCTTTGTGTTTCTTTGTAGCAATGGATTTTAAGGCATAGACTGTTGATAGGTCATGATTCCTAAGTGATGGCAATTTACTGTGTTAATGTGGAAAGCTGTTGGGTTCTTGGCTTTGTTAGCAATGGCCTGTGTTGCTGTGGTCTAAAGAGTTACTTCATCCTCTAGATCACTGAGTTGGTGCACCAGAGAGACGTTACAAGATCGCTGATCAAAAGCAAGATCGACAACTCCAAATCCTTTGAATGGCTCAGCCAAATGCGGTTCTACTTTGACCCAAAACAGACAGATGTGTTGCAACAGCTCTCCATTCAGATGGCAAATGCCAAATTCAACTATGGTTTTGAGTACCTTGGTGTTCAGGATAAGCTAGTACAGACTCCTCTTACTGACCGTTGCTACCTGACAATGACACAAGCCCTGGAAGCAAGACTTGGAGGATCACCATTTGGTAAGTTTGTACTGAAGTACAATAAAAACATGAGACAAGTCCATAAACCCTTATCCTCTTTAATAGCTTTAATGTAAATGTGCAAAGCACTTAAAACTAAAATATTGCAGAACAAACCAGTCCTTTGGGGGAAGCTGGTTTAGGTCTTAGGGACCATCAGTGTGCTGGCAGATTACATGAGTATGCAGTAGTACCTCAAATGATAAAGACTAAAACAAGCCTGTCCCACTTTGAAAACAGGTCCTGCTGGTACCGGTAAAACAGAATCTGTTAAGGCTCTTGGACATCAGCTTGGCCGCTTTGTGTTGGTTTTCAACTGTGATGAAACATTTGACTTCCAGGTAAGCCATTTGATTTTAAAAAATGTAGTCTCTGCTCCAGCAATAGGATCTATTCAGAACTCTGAAACAGCCAGCAGTGTTTATTTTCAAGATGATTATGTAAAAGTCTTAACTGAGCCAGTGTCTGTGAGTCATATAGATGCTCTGTAGCAAAAAGCAGCCTAAAGCGAAAGTGGGGCAGAATGTTGCTGGAGGAATGGTTCTGTTTCTTTAGGATGTGTAGTTCTATAGCAGCAAACAGAGGGAAAGAAAGTATGGGCCTAAGACTGGCTTTAGGAAAGTAACAAACTGTTTAGTTTGCATTGATAACACTAGTTAAAAGAGAATAGCTAAGAGACTGCCAACGTAACTGCGCTATTGCCAAATTATCTGTGGGGACATAACTGTGGAGTTTGCCTCAGCGTGTGAAAGGTTGTTCAAAACTAAGAAAATTTACCCAGATATTTCAAAATTAATGACGTCGTCAAACTAAGAACCAGGTGAAATGCCTCTGTAAACTCTAACACAGCAAATGTCTTAAAAGAAAAGCTTCAATCAAGTGTATATGTAAAAAAAATAATATGGAATATGGACAAAGAATCACAATACTTCATAGACTCTGCCAGGTTGCCCATCTGTTTGGTTTTTTCTATACAACTGTATTTTGATCAGACCAGCAGTACATCTAGTCAGTATTTGGCCTGTAGTGGTTACTGTAAGAAAATACCTAGAAAACATCACAAATAGTGTGTGATTCTCCTTCCTTGCCCCCGGGTCCCCTTCCTACCTCTGATAGTTTTAAGGATAGGGAGGTTACTGTAAGAAAATACCTAGAAAACATCACAAATAGTGTGTGATTCTCCTTCCTTGCCCCCGGGTCCCCTTCCTACCTCTGATAGTTTTAAGGATCAGGAGGTCCTAAACTGAAATGTGTTACTCTACTCATGCTCCAGGTGCTCATTTCTCCCCTTAAATCCACATTTGCACTTGCTTCTATAGCATTTCTTACCAAAGAGTTCCACTGCATCACTATGCACTTTATGAAGGGAAAACTTCTTTTTTACTAATTCTTTAATTCTTTTACTGGGAGAGACAATGAAGAGTTGATTTCTATTTATGCTACACCAGTAGCTTTTAGACCTCCATCATATTCCCTCCTGTTGCCTTTTGCAGAATTCTGCCTTTCAGGTTGTTCTTTAGTTGGAAACCTTACCATACTCTGGCTGTCCAGTTTGCTCCTTTGAAATATAATTATAGTATCCTCCTTGCAATAAAGGACTAGAACTGCACCTGGTATTAATGATACCAGCAAACAAAACATGATGCAGTGGACTTACCTTAACTGTTTTGTGCATACACTGCAGTACAGTACATAGCATCAGGAAGCTATGATTCTGTGAAGCAGTAAATACCTGAAAGTCAGTGATAACCCTTTTATAACTCTTAGGGTACTACAAAGATGGTAAGCTATGCATAAATACAGCTTCTTCCTGCCTTCCATGCATTGCATAAGTTGCTGTTCTCTGCTCCCTTTGCCTATGCATAGGCAAGAATGGTCATGCAGCTTCATTGAATATTTTTTCCCTCTACGTGCAGGCAATGGGACGCATCTTTGTGGGACTTTGCCAAGTGGGTGCTTGGGGCTGCTTTGATGAATTCAACAGACTGGAGGAGCGTATGCTCTCTGCTGTTTCACAGCAAGTTCAGTGTATCCAGGAAGCCTTGCGAGAGCATTCCAACCCCAACTATGACAAGAGTACGTAATTGTTAATTCCTAATAGTGTTGTACAGTGTCTTCAACGTCCTCCATGCTGTTCTGTTGCTGAGTTACATTCCTCCCAAACAATCCAAGGATGAAGCCACTTTCTATCAAAGCTTAAAAGCCTGAAGCAACTTCGAGCTGGTAGAAATATGCATTTGAGTATTTGAGTTGCAGTACTAGAGGACCTGTTGTCCATTAGTGTAAGAAACTAAAATAGAATGAAATATGACTTCTCAGGGTGATTGATTACCAACTCAGCGGTAACTAAATGCACTCTCTTTTCAGCGGCAACACCTATTACTTGTGAGCTACTGAACAAGCAAGTCAAAGTGAGCCCTGACATGGCTATCTTCATCACCATGAATCCTGGCTATGCAGGCAGATCAAACCTGCCTGACAATTTGAAGAAGCTGTTCCGCAGCTTGGCAATGACAAAACCAGACCGTCAGTTGATTGCCCAGGTCATGTTGTACTCCCAGGGTTTCCGTACAGCTGAAGTTCTTGCCAATAAGATAGTACCATTCTTCAAGTGAGTAACAAGTTTGGCTCCAGTCAATAAAAATAGACCTTATTGTTCAAAGCTGTTCTGTTCTTTGCAACTCACCAAGCACACTGTGCAGTAATCGCTTCAAGCAAACAATGACATTTACTGAGTGTTGCGTTGGTCCCTATTGAGAATCAAATTGTATTTTGTCTCTTTTGCTTCTTAGGCTTTGTGATGAACAGCTGTCCTCCCAAAGTCACTATGATTTTGGCTTGAGAGCACTGAAGAGTGTGCTGGTTAGTGCAGGTAATGTGAAGAGGGAGAGGATTCAGAAGATAAAGCGGGAGAAAGAAGAGCGTGGTGAAGTTGTTGATGAAGGAGAAATTGCTGAGAACTTACCAGAACAAGAGGTAATGTGTGTGTGAACTCCTTACTTCTGTGATAAAGTAGAGGATACACACTAAACAAAGGAACCGTTTAGTGCTAAACCATGCAAGCAAAGTAACATTGGCTACAAAAGGTGATAACTTGATCGTTTAGAAGCAGCAATTTAAACATGTCTTAAGAGTCCCTGAATCGTAGTGAAAGACTTGTTCTTGTGAGATGGTGCATTCACAATGCTTCTTGCTGCTCAGTTCCTCAGCAGTTAATACCAAGAGCGTAGTGAAAGAGGCATAAGAAACTACAGTTGTATAAACTGAAACTCAATAGGAATCCATTGTGTAGTTTCAAAGTTGAAGTGCCATCAATGGTTGTTTTTACCAAACCCACTCTGGTGTCTGGTGCTTTATTAGTAAAGTATTCAGTGAAGTATTCCTTATCAAACACGTTTGGTAAAGCAGACTTAACCAAAATATGACTCTTTCTGTAGATCCTGATCCAAAGTGTATGTGAAACTATGGTTCCAAAACTGGTTGCGGAAGACATTCCATTGCTGTTCAGTCTCCTTTCTGATGTGTTCCCTGGAGTACAGTATCATCGTGGAGAGATGACAGCCTTGCGAGAGGAGCTTAAGAAAGTGTGTCAGGAAATGTACCTTACCTATGGTGATGGTGAAGAAGTTGGTGGCATGTGGGTTGAAAAGGTAAAATATCAACTGAAAATGTGGAATTGAAGTCTATGTATAAGACTAAACTTCATCTTTTATTGTGAAAGATGGAAAGCTTTTTCCTTTTTCTTGTCTTAAACAAGGAATACGTAGAAGCTTAGATTGACTACTGAAGTTAAGACTTAATTGGTACATCGTTTCTTCTGTCATAGGTTCTTCAGCTGTATCAGATTACACAGATAAATCATGGCTTGATGATGGTTGGTCCCTCTGGAAGCGGAAAGAGCATGGCTTGGAGAGTACTTCTGAAAGCCCTCGAACGGCTGGAGGGTGTGGAAGGTGTTGCTCATATTATAGATCCAAAAGCAATCAGCAAAGATCACCTCTATGGTACTTTGGATCCAAACACTAGAGAATGGACAGATGGCTTGTTTACACATGTCCTGAGAAAGTGAGTCTTTAACAGCACAAATGAAAAATGGCCAGTACGTTTGTGCCATGGATTATCTGGCCTTACTGAGTCTTTGTTCTGTGCTGCAATAAATATTTCCTTTCATGTAGAATCATAGACAATGTGAGAGGCGAACTACAAAAACGTCAGTGGATTATCTTTGATGGTGATGTAGACCCTGAATGGGTTGAGAACTTGAACTCCGTTTTGGATGACAACAAACTGCTGACTCTGCCAAATGGAGAACGTCTCAGCCTTCCACCAAATGTAATGTTATTTTTTTTTACGTGATGTTTATGTGCCATCCTAAAAACTTGTTGCCTTTACCTTAATGGGTACTAGTGCTGTCCCTCTGGTGGTTTGCTGGAGTTAGATTTTGTGGAAACAAACATTTCATGTTATACTTACTCTGTAAGACAAACTTCGTGGTCTCCCTAGCAGTCAAGGGTAGTGGTCAATAATGGTAAACTTACCTTAGGCTACTTTAATACTGCTGTTGATTATTCAGAGGCTAAATACAAATAAACTATTTTTAAAGGCCTTTATTTAGGGGGGTGTTTTGTTTTGCTGGTGCTTGGTTTTACTTCAAACTCTTGTTTTAAATTTCTATTCTTTAGGTGCGTATCATGTTTGAGGTACAGGATCTGAAATACGCCACTTTGGCTACTGTGTCAAGGTGTGGCATGGTCTGGTTCAGCGAAGATGTTCTCAGTACAGACATGATATTCAATAACTTCTTGGCCAGACTAAGAAGCATTCCTCTGGATGAAGGTGAGGAAGAAGCTCAGCGAAGGCGAAAGGGCAAAGAGGATGAAGGAGAAGAAGCAGCATCCCCAATGTTGCAGGTATAACTTAGATTGGGATAATGTAGTAAGAATGCTTGTATCACAAGAATTTATGACAGCTTATCATAGAAAAGCTGATTTGCTCTTTACATCTTTTTTTCTCTTTAGAGAATAATATTAAAATATTGTGCATTTCAGACCTTAAACAAAATTATTTCCTGCTGTCTGGTAATCAGATGAGAAGCCAGTGTTTTGAGTGGTGTTTGTCTCCCCCAACAGATTCAGAGAGATGCTGCAACAATAATGCAGCCATATTTCACATCTAATGGCCTGGTAACTAAAGCACTTGAACATGCTTTCAAGTTGGAGCATATTATGGACCTCACCCGCTTGCGCTGTCTTGGTTCTCTGTTCTCCATGCTGCATCAAGCTTGCCGCAACGTAGCCCAGTACAATGCCAATCATCCAGACTTCCCAATGCAGATAGACCAACTGGAGCGCTACATCCAGGTAAATACAATATGCTGCTAAGTGGCAGCTGTGTTTGACCTGTCAGTGTAGCAGCTAGAGGTGATTTACTGTTCCTTAAGTCTTGTTCTATTACTGTGAAAACAAGAGCTGCTTTTGCTGCTTCTTACAGAGGTACCTGGTCTATGCAATACTCTGGTCTCTTTCTGGAGACAGTCGTTTGAAAATGAGAGCAGAACTGGGAGAATACATCAGGAGAATCACCACTGTGCCACTGCCGACTGCACCCAACATACCTATAATTGACTATGAGGTAAACCTTTCTTATGCTAGAAGTGTTTCCTTTTTTGTGTTCTCAGAAACTTGCCTTAGGAGATGAAACTGGAAAATAAAATGCTAGACTGTCTTAAATTTTACCATTTCACAGTTGAGCAAACAGGATGCCTGTTAAAATAGACACATCACATTTCATAGAATCATGGAATGGTTAGAATTGGAAGGGAACTTAAAGACCATGAAGTTCCCACCCCCCTGCCATGCATGGGCAGGGACACCTCCCACCAGAGCAGGTTGCTCGAAGCCCCATCCAGCCTGGCCTTGAACACTTCCAGGGATGGAGCATCCACAGCTTTTTTGGGTAACCTGTTCCAGTGCCTCATCACCCTCACAGTAAAGAATTTCTTTCTAGTATTTACTCTAAATCTCACCTCTTCCAATTTAAAGCCCTTACCCCTTGTCGTGTCACTACAATTCCTGACAAGAGAGTCCCTCTCCAGATCTCCTGTAGGCTCCCTTCAGTTACTGGAAGGCTGTTATAAGCCACAAACTATCACAGACTATGCTATTTGATGCCACAAACTATCCTGTGGCTTAATAAAAAATATTTTCATTAAGGCTGAACTATATTCCTGTTCCAAATTGTCTGATCATGGTTTTGTGCTTCTAGGTGTCCATTACAGGTGAATGGGTGCCGTGGCAATCCAAAGTACCTCAGATTGAAGTTGAAACACACAAAGTTGCAGCTCCTGATGTTGTAGTACCAACCCTAGATACGGTTCGCCATGAAGCACTGCTGTATACTTGGCTGGCAGAACACAAACCTCTAGTACTGTGTGGCCCACCAGGTTCTGGAAAGACCATGACCCTCTTCAGTGCTCTGAGAGCTCTACCTGACATGGAGGTACACAAGAGTGTGTGTGAGCATGTGCACATACATGTGGGAATTACAGAGGAGTAACAAGTCTCTAACCTCCTTAAAGATTGAACCAGTCTTGGTCTAGCACAGAAATGATTTGCTGGTCAGAGTTCTACGACACCTGCACCTCAGTCAGTCAGGTGTATATACATAGCAGAAAATAAACATTATGTCGAGCAGTATCTGAATCTGTGTCTCAAGATCCTGAACCTAAAAGCTATTTCCTTCCTTTGCCCCTTCAATAATACAGGAGCATTTCTCCTTTTAGTATTTAAAAACCCGCAGTAATGTTTAAGAACAGTTTTCAGTCTTCAGTGTATTTAGGTGGAGTAACGGTTATTTGAAGCTGTGATGTTTAAGTACAAGGTTGGGTGGGCGGCGCTGATACATAATAAATGGAGAACCTCCATTGGGGAGCAAACAGCGTACAATCAGAATACAGGCTGACCTGTATAGAACAGTCAGAATAGTTAGAATACAGTAACCTGAAATACAGAAGCTATATGTATTTCCACCGTGCAAAGCCATACGTACCTGTTTTCAGGACTCTTGATATGCCCCTTCAAGGTATAGTGTATTTTTAACTGTTTCTTTTCATGATTCTCTTTTTAAGGTGGTTGGACTCAACTTTTCTAGTGCTACCACTCCAGAACTGCTCTTGAAAACTTTTGATCACTACTGTGAGTACAGGCGTACACCAAACGGAGTGGTGCTGGCTCCTGTGCAGTTAGGGAAGTGGTTGGTGCTGTTCTGTGATGAAATCAACTTGCCAGATATGGATAAGTATGGCACACAGAGAGTCATATCCTTCATCAGACAGGTTTGTTTTCCTTTGTAATCAACTATATCATAAACTGTTACTTTCAGGGAAATGCAACGTTCCACTGATTTTTATTTTACTTTTTTATTTTTTTTCCCAGATGGTGGAACATGGAGGATTCTATCGTACATCAGACCAGACATGGGTCAAACTGGAGAGAATTCAGTTTGTTGGCGCGTGTAATCCGCCTACTGATCCTGGAAGAAAACCTCTCTCACACAGGTAACGCATCTACTAAACTATACAGCAACCAAACAGGGATCAAATTGAAGCGCTGTTTCCAAGTCACTAAGGAGCAATCAAACCAACTGCAGTTACCACTGATCTTTTTTAATTAATTTTTGCAAAAGATAAGGAAAGTAGTACAGACTGTAATTTGACTTTCTGGAGTTTATAATATGCTAATCTTTCAGATTTTTACGACACGTTCCTGTGGTTTATGTGGACTACCCTGGACCAGCTTCACTTACTCAGATCTATGGAACATTCAATCGTGCAATGCTAAGGCTGATCCCATCACTTCGCACGTATGCAGAACCTCTCACTGCTGCTATGGTAGAATTCTACACAATGTCTCAGGTAACTTGTTAAATACAACCCCAAACTCTAATTAAAAGTCTTCCTTTTATGTGGATCATTTAACATGAATTGTTTGCCTTTTATACTGATAGTGTATGTACAAGAACTCAACTAATTGCTTGAGTTCTGATGATAGCCACTGAAGGATGCTGATAAAGTAATAACTTGCAATGCCAAGGCCTGTAAAAAATATAGTGTGACTTTGGGATGCAGTAACTAATTAAGTTTAAATTTTTAGGAGAGATTCACTCAAGACACACAGCCACACTACATCTATTCACCTCGTGAAATGACTCGATGGGTGAGAGGTATATTTGAAGCATTAAGACCACTAGAAACCTTACCGGTTGAAGGCCTTATCAGGATTTGGGCCCATGAAGCCTTACGTCTCTTCCAAGACAGGTAAAATTAAAAAATAAAAATAAAAAAATTTCCCCCTTCCTAGACAAATTGTAAGACCAAATTGAAGCATGGTTCATGTTAAATAACTGGAATACAGAGGATAATATTTCCCTTTACTCTAACTTGACACTCTTGGAAGTAGTATCTGTGCAAAGCCAAAACATACTCTAGTTGTAGCACTGCCATGCGCTGTGATTATATCCTCCCATTACAGAGGACTTGTAGTCACTGACTTGTTTCTTTATCCAGGCTTGTAGAAGATGAGGAGAGACGCTGGACTGATGAGAACATTGATATGGTTGCTCTGAAACACTTCCCCAATATCGACAAAGAAAAAGCTATGAGCAGACCTATCTTATACAGCAACTGGCTGTCAAAGGTAAGTAAAATTTTTTTAAAAAATTAAATAGCTTGAGAGCAGCTGAGTGATGCAGCTCTTATGACTGTATTAACATGATAATCGGGGCCCATCATTCTATTAAACTGATCTCCAAGAAGTTATTTCTATGATGATCTGCAGTGAACTCCTCCACAAAGTTAATAGCTGTTATGCCAAGGGTGCTATTGTAAGATCTACCACAGTATGTGAAGGCAGTATAAAATAATATTTCTTAAGAACAGTATACCGCTCCCAGAAATCTGCTGACAGTTACTGCATATGGGATCTCTTGGATAAGGCAGTGACCCTCTAACAATACTGACAGTATAAATTTTATGGTGGATGGCTTCTTGCAATCTTTCTGTGCAAGTTGAGTACAGCGTTCTTCAGCTGTTGTAGCAGATTGCTACTTCAAGTATTCTGATAGTTCTGCTTTCATCTGCTCATAAATAGATCCCTAAGAGTAATTCCCTTCATCTTAAATTCTGTACTGTATTGACTGCTTCTTTTAGGATTATATTCCAGTGGATCAAGAAGAACTAAGAGACTATGTGAAAGCTAGGCTTAAAGTCTTTTATGAAGAAGAACTTGATGTACCACTTGTTCTGTTCAATGAAGTCTTGGATCACGTGTTAAGAATTGACCGGTAAGTTGAGACTTCGGTATAAATAGTATTTGGAGACTTTGTAAAACAGCAGTCTGAGTACAGAGTAAAAAAGAGTGGAGCATGATCCCATTGTCCACAGACAATTACTGCTGGCCTCCAGGTAGCCCGATCCTGTCTGGAAAGATGTGTCAGTTTTGGTACTAATTTGATTGTTAGATGTTCAAGGCAAAGCTTTAGTAAGTTGATGATGTGTTTGTTTATGTTCTGTTTCAGAATCTTCCGTCAGCCACAAGGCCACTTGCTGCTTATTGGAGTCAGTGGAGCCGGGAAAACAACCCTCTCAAGATTTGTTGCCTGGATGAACGGTTTGAGTGTCTACCAGATTAAGGTTGGCATTCTAGTTAAACTTAAAAAAAAACCCCACCTGTTAGTCAAAACTCACACTCCTTAAATATCAACCCCTAAAAAACACCAATGAAAGCTAAACCAAAATGTTAATAACCAATGGTAAATCCTACTAGGTTCACAGAAAATATACAGGTGAAGATTTTGATGAAGACCTCAGGACAGTATTGAGACGTTCTGGCTGTAAAAATGAAAAGATAGCTTTTATAATGGATGAGTCAAATGTATTGGATTCTGGATTCCTGGAGAGAATGAACACTCTCTTAGCAAACGGAGAGGTAAGAAGATTTTAAGTAAATACTTGATGCAATTTTTTACAACTATAAGCTACAACAAAACTATCTTTTGAATTAGGTTCCTGGTCTCTTTGAAGGAGATGAATATGCCACCCTCATGACTCAGTGTAAAGAAGGAGCACAGAAAGAAGGTTTGATGTTAGATTCACATGAGGAACTCTACAAATGGTTCACCAGCCAAGTTATTCGCAATCTCCATGTTGTGTTCACTATGAATCCATCGTCTGAGGGCCTGAAGGACAGGGCAGCTACCTCTCCTGCGCTCTTCAACAGGTAATTGCTATATATTCCAACATCTATTAAAAGTACTGTTAAACCAGTACATTTTGGGAAGGCTTCACAAACGTTTTTGCATTTCAGATGTGTCTTGAACTGGTTTGGAGACTGGTCAACTGAGGCGCTGTACCAAGTTGGCAAAGAGTTCACAAGCAAAATGGATCTTGAGAAACCAAATTATATTGTGCCCGATTACATGCCAGTTGTGTATGATAAGCTACCACAACCACCGTCCCACAGGGAAGCTATTGTTAATAGCTGTGTGTTTGTTCATCAGACTCTTCATCAGGTACGTTGTTACTCCACCGCTTAACTTTTCTCTAGGCCACGGCATCATACACCAGTTTCCTAAAAAGTATGGTCTTTGGCATCCAAATAGATTTAAAAACAATGCATAATCGACAACTTTTTCATCTCTAAAGGCTAATGCTCGTCTGGCAAAGCGAGGAGGAAGAACCATGGCAATCACACCACGCCACTATTTAGACTTCATCAATCATTATGCCAACTTGTTCAATGAGAAACGAAGTGAATTGGAGGAACAGCAAATGCATTTGAATGTTGGTCTTAGAAAAATCAAGGAAACTGTTGACCAGGTACCTATCTCTAAAACTAAAAATAAGGCTGGAGTGATTAAATAGATCTCCATGTTTTATATTAATTCTTTCTCCCATCTTACAATGTATCCTAGGTGGAAGAATTGCGGCGTGACCTAAGAATAAAGAGTCAGGAGCTGGAAGTAAAGAATGCAGCAGCCAATGACAAATTGAAAAAGATGGTGAAAGACCAGCAGGAAGCTGAGAAGAAAAAGGTAAAAATGTTTGTTAAATGTCTCTGCATAGTAAATATTTTTCTGTATAAAACAGAGCCTGCAGAGCAGGCACTGGAAGAAGTTTAATTTCTAAAAAGCAGCATCTTGTTTGTGAAATTTCCTTCTAGGTCATGAGCCAGGAGATTCAGGAACAGCTGCACAAGCAGCAGGAGGTCATTGCAGACAAGCAGATGAGTGTGAAGGAAGATCTTGACAAGGTGGAGCCTGCTGTCATTGAGGCTCAGAACGGTATGTTTGCACCTGAAGAGATCACACTGTGGGCTTGGATCTAAACCTGAAGTCCAGGGGAATGGGTTTTTGGTGTGGTCTAAGTTGGTCCTGCTTAACAAATGTGTAGGCTCTTAGCATGGACCTGAACAGTGGAAAGAAATTTCTGAACTGTGATTTTGTGCTGTTTGTAGTACTGACCTCGTACTTTTTGTGCCTTGTGGCTTCATTTCTGACTGACCAGCTCTAGTTATTTATTCAGTCTATGTCTTTATAAAGAAAGCTGGTAATTAGAAAGACCACTGATGCCTTATTGCTGCACAGACAGCATACAGTCAGGCTGACCGTTCTTTAAACTGCATTGAGGAATCATTGTTTTAAGTTAATCATTTTTAGGCAGCAAAACAAGTTGCCTGTGGTCAGTTGGCAATTTGACATTCACAAAGTTTATCATGTGATAGAGTAGTTTGAACATGATCCACTTGTTCTCCAATAACCTCAGATTCCTTTTGAGAATCTTGAAGCATTTTTACAAACCCAGGGTACTTTAATGGACTTTGCTAACTGTTCTTTTTCTTCCCAATCACCTGTCTGGCACTGGTTAGCTGTGAAGTCGATAAAGAAACAGCACCTGGTAGAGGTCCGTTCTATGGCTAATCCACCTGCAGCAGTTAAGCTCGCACTGGAATCCATCTGCCTGCTACTGGGTGAAAGCACAACTGACTGGAAACAAATACGTTCCATCATCATGAGAGAGAACTTCATTCCAACCATTGTTAACTTCTCTGCTGAGGAAATCAGGTAAAGTGCAAGTGTGGGGTTATTTATGTGAATAATCTGTTTACAAAGATGTGGAAGGTCTTAACTAGATTTTTTTCTGTGCAGTTGCTTTGGTGGCACGTGACTTCTTTAGAGGCTTATTCCTGCATGTGAAGAATGTGTAGGTGGTACAGGAAATGGACTACTGAAGCAAAGGTGTATCATGCAAACTGGGTCAAAACCAGCTGCTGCTGAGTAACTTCAAGGCCAGGTTGCAGAGCAGTGTGTTGCTGTCCAAAGCCATGTTATTAGTTGAAAGTAGTTTTTGCAGCAATAACAGACCCGGTTGTTGAGGGCTTTATCCGGGCTGACCTCTTAGCTGGTGCTGAATCTGAAGGAAAGTCAGACTAGAGACACCTTATTTCCCTTCCAGCCCTGGACTTTTCTGACCAGGGTTAAGCAGTTTGAGTGACAAAATGCCTCCTATCACCCATAAGGTGTAATTTCTGAAACAACATCGTGAACTAATTAAAACATCCCAGCTACCAGTCAACAAAACTGCTAGGAAATGTTCACGTCAACTGTGGAAGGCAGGCCAGATAAAGAGATAGTGAACAACTGTGTGCTGTCATACAGAGTACTCAGGCTGTCTCCAAAAAATTTTTCCCTTGCAGTGACGCCATCCGGGAGAAGATGAAGAAAAACTACCTGTCAAATCCAAGTTACAACTATGAAATTGTAAACAGAGCATCACTGGCCTGTGGACCTATGGTGAAATGGGCAATTGCACAGGTAAAGTCAGTACTGTGGGATAGCAAGTGCAAGGTGAAAAGAGTGAGCCTGAAGGTGCATAACGATGTCTAAAGGCTCTGAATTTGCCTCGATTCAACTAAATATTTCAAGCTATTTTGCTTCAAAGAAATCAGTACGTGGTTCAGCTGAACACTCACAGGCTCCATAGTAATGTGTCAGAGAAACAAAGGCCAGTTGTGATAAAGCTTTTGCACCAAGTAACTGGAGATTTACAGTAAACAGTAACAGATCCTTTCTGTATGTAGTGTCATTCTGCTGGACAGATGACACGTGTGGTTTCTGTCGTGCTTGAGAGTGGGGCACACGCACAGGCAGCTCTGTTAAGGTCCTTAAGGCAGACTTAAATACTTGACTAGTTTCCTAAAGGAATAGGCTTTTGGGAAAATGCTCCTAGATGGAGATAGCCAAGAATTGTTTTCACTTGCCTGCTGGTGGTCAATACAGCTGAATGTTTGGCTTGTTAAAGCTGTGCTGCTGTGAATGGCATGATGTGTAGAGACTGTTTAGCCTGAATCTTGCCAATAGGTCCTTTCCTAGTTGTCTATGGCTTTAGCTACACTCAGCTCTTCACTAAGAAGGGCATACTAGCACAGTACTGGCATTGACACCCAGTTGAGTATCTATGCAAAACAGTGCTAAAACACTTCTCAACCTTTCAGATGACTTCCTGTATGTGTAGAGAGCAGTAGAAGGATCTTGCAAAGAGCAAGATTTTTGTCTGTGCTTTGATTGATTAAACAATCCTAAGCTTCTGTTAAATAGCTGTTAAATCTTAGGCAGGTTGCAAGTACCTAAGCTTGAAAAGGTGCAGTTGACAGCATATACCTGAATGCTGCAGTTCTTGTTAACACATGTCACTTTAGAAAGTATAAAGGGCCCATTTACTGTTTACAGCTGAACTACGCTGATATGTTGAAAAGAGTGGAACCTCTACGCAATGAGCTGCAGAAGCTGGAGGATGATGCCAAAGACAACCAACAGAAAGCAAATGAAGTGGAGCAGATGATTCGTGATCTTGAGGCCAGTATTGCCCGTTACAAAGAAGAATATGCAGTACTGATTTCGGAGGCTCAAGCTATTAAGGCAGACTTGGCTGCTGTAGAAGCAAAAGTAAGAATTTTATATATCAGTAATTTTCCATTCTTTAATCTTTGACAGTCAGAAGCTGAACCATTCTTCAAAGGTGTGAGCAGACTTGGTTGCTTCCCCTGTGCGGTGCATCTTAGCTGTCCATTTCATCCCTGGTTCTCATGGAACTTCTTAAACTACTGAAACCTGTCTTGAGGTAGAAATACCTGTGTTGCTAGTTGATTAGAGAAAGTTCACCTAAGGCTTAAAATAAGTGGAGAACCATTGGAAACAGGCATGGATGTGGCGTAATTGTAACGTCTTTACTAGACTTTTCTTTTTTTGGGGGAAATAATTTATCAAAGTATTTGATCTAATCATTCGCATGTCACCACTATGCTGGTACTTGGCACTTGTAAGTTCACCAAGGTGACAGTTAAAACCACTGTAATAAATTAACACCAAAGTGAAGAAACACAAATTTAATTTCATTCTGAGCATTTAAATTTTACTTGGGCCTTGGGTCAATATTTTTAGGTGTCCTGAGAGATTTGTAATAGTGTATCAAGTTGTCATCTAAAGAGACTACTTATTTCTAGGTAAACCGTAGCACAGCTCTTCTGAAGAGTCTTTCTGCTGAGCGTGAAAGGTGGGAGAAGACAAGTGAAACTTTCAAGAACCAGATGTCCACTATTGCAGGAGACTGCTTACTTTCAGGAGCTTTTATTGCCTATGCTGGCTACTTTGATCAGCAGATGCGTCAGAATCTGTTCACTACATGGTCTCACCATTTGCAGCAAGCAAATATCCAGGTAAAGATACAGGCCTGATAAGTTAACCGTAAATCAATTTACTGCAACAGTAATAGAAGATGTAAGATTGCTAAGTAAAGGATGGAGCTATTGGAAAAAAAATAGTTTGTGAAGCTCTATTTACTCAAAATGTCTTCACCAGCTGGTTGGAGAATCTGTAGTCACACACTAACTGTAGGTGCTTACTGCAGTTCCGTACAGATATTGCAAGGACAGAGTACCTGTCCAATGCAGATGAGCGGCTTCGCTGGCAAGCAAGTTCTTTACCTGCAGATGACCTGTGCACCGAGAATGCCATCATGCTTAAGCGGTTCAATAGGTAAGATTCTAAGATACAGAATTCTAAAGCAACATTTTCACAGCAGGCCTAGTTTTGCACCAATCGAAGAATCACAATAACTCTTTCAAAGCACTCTTTGCCTGTTATGAAAGCTGCTGATGTTTGTAAAGGCTTCTCAGCTGTGTATAATCAAAATCTAATTCATCTTTGCTTGCCTCTTTTTTTTGGTCATCTTTAGCTGTTAAAGTAAGCTGGCTTTGTTCCCCAAGTACAGACTGACCTTTCAAAACTCTAAACTGAAATAAATCATTGAACCTGGCCAACTCACTCCATCGATACACAAGCTCTTAGAGTTGAGACTAATAATGCAACCTAAATTTATAAAAGTGCTTAGAGGCTGTCTGCAGTCAAAACCCAAATAATGAAAGTGTTTTATTACTAACGTAGGTATCCATTGATCATCGATCCCTCTGGGCAAGCTACAGAGTTTATCATGAATGAATACAAAGACCGTAAGATAACTCGTACTAGTTTCTTGGATGATGCTTTCAGGAAGAACTTGGAAAGTGCCTTGAGATTTGGTAACCCACTTCTGGTACAGGTTAGTCGCGTCATCGTGTAGAAACCAGTTTAGTGTGTACTAGAAAAGTTAGCAGTTGTTAGTAAGTTGTACATGTTTTTCAAACCATAATTTAACAAGTAAACTAGTACTGAGTGACATGTGAGGTGTTAGTCCTGAGAAAAATAAAAATATTAGTGAGATAAACATTGGAAAGAAGGTATTTCTGTTTTCCACCATTTTTGGATCAAATGCATTCATTTTCAAATGATCTTTCTTTACTTCCACTCTATAAAATGACTTGCAACCTGTCTGTTCCTTCATTCCCAGATGCTCTCTCTAGTCATAGGTAATAGCAACTAATATTGCTAGTTATCTAGAATTAAATCTGTTCTGAGTAGCAGGAAGAAGTTTCAGTAATACAAAGAAATAGGTAACTGCAGGAATAGTTGACTTTCACTAGAGATGGATGTGGGTTTAGTTTCTTAGCATGGAAATGGGAAAATAAAAGATTAGCTCACAGATGAGATAAGTAACTGATGCTTGTGCTGCTTAGAACAGGGCTTATTGTGTACTAGAACTAACACAATAATAATGCTCCCTTGCTGAGACAATGTATGCTAATAGTATAAACTCCTGCTTGTGTAGCTCAACTACAAATCTAAAGTGGAAATACCTTCTGAATGTGGTCCATGTTCCAAACCAACTGCAAACTGATTGCTACCAGATCTTTAAGCCCCAGTTCAATTAGGATTTTTAGCTCGAGACGCTTGCAAGAAGTAGAATCTCTTAATGCATCTCTGCTTCTAGGATGTGGAGAGCTATGATCCCGTTCTGAATCCTGTTCTGAATCGTGAAGTCCGGAGAACTGGAGGCAGAGTTCTGATCACTCTGGGAGACCAAGATATTGATTTGTCACCATCCTTTGTTATCTTCCTCTCCACCAGAGATCCGACAGTAAGTAGAACAAAAGGCTGTCCTGTTTGTAGCAATGGTGTGTCAGAGAGCTGAGGCAGTTTTTTATGTTTCCTGTGGTAGGTCGAATTCCCACCAGACCTCTGTTCTCGTGTGACATTTGTCAACTTCACAGTAACTCGCAGCAGCTTACAGAGCCAGTGCCTGAATGAAGTCCTGAAAGCTGAAAGACCAGATGTTGATGAAAAACGCTCTGACCTCCTCAAGCTCCAGGGTATGCTTACCAAAATGAAAGTAACTTCCTCCTCTTCTAAAAGAATACCATGATTTTACTGCAGCTTTGGAAATACACAGTGAAATGTCTTTATAGCTGACACTCTTGCTTTTTCAGGATTTCCAATGGCAAAGTATACACAATTCGTATAATTCTTAAAAGCTAGCACATCTATACAATATTTAACCTAATCTGTCTTCTAATTAAGGTGAATTTCAGCTGCGCTTGCGCCAGTTAGAAAAATCCCTACTACAGGCGCTTAATGAAGTGAAGGGACGTATCCTGGATGATGACACCATCATTACTACTCTTGAGAACCTGAAGAAGGAAGCAGCAGAGGTCACCAGAAAAGTAGAAGAGACCGATATTGTCATGCAAGAAGTGGAGACTGTTTCTCAGCAGTACTTACCTCTTTCTACAGCGTGCAGCAGCATCTACTTCACTATGGAGTCACTGAAACAGGTAGGATGGGTTCTTCCTACCAGAAGCTTTGTGCATTTACTGTTCAAAGTTAAATAGGCACTGCCTAATTCTAGCTCTGTCTGCCATATTGTAGTTTGGTAGACATAAACCATGGACTGTCAAACAGCAGGACTCTAAAGAGAAAAAACAAACTCTTTTTCTCTTTCAGATACATTTCCTGTACCAGTACTCTCTCCAGTTTTTCTTGGACATTTATCACAATGTCTTGTATGAGAACCCAAATCTGAAGGGAATTACAGACCATACTCAGCGTCTCTCAATCATCACAAAGGATCTCTTCCAGGTTCAGTTTTTTAATAAGTGAATTGACCCTTCAAAAATGATTGAAGTATGAGTTCAAGGTTTCTTATGCTACTGTCTTCATTGGTTTTTTGGTAGGTGGCTTTCAACAGAGTGGCACGTGGCATGCTGCATCAAGATCATATAACGTTTGCTATGTTGCTGGCCCGGATTAAACTGAAAGGCACCATTGGGTAAACATTTGTTTTCTCACTTCCCTTTAGCTGATAAAGGGAGGGATATCTTGAAGACACCTAGCTTAAGTCTTCTTTTCTCCTTACGTTAGGGAGCCTGCATATGATGCAGAATTCCAGCACTTCTTGAGAGGGAAGGAAATTGTACTAAACACTGCATCTCTCCCAAAAATCAATGGTTTGACTGTAGAGCAAACAGAAGCAATGATGAGGTTGAGCTGCCTTCCTGCATTTAAAGACCTTGTTTCAAAAGTTCAAGCTGATGAGGTGAGTGCTGGTTGGGGTTTGTTTCTGCACTGAATGACCTGGTAAAGCTTTTTAGGTGTCTGCTCTCCCAGTATGAGATGGAAAGGCTTACGGATTAACTAGTAATAGTTGTTGTGGAAATTGATGTTCTCACTTTATTGGTAATCAAGGTATGAAACTTGAGTTGTCAGTACCAGCATTGTTCATCACTCAGCCTTGGAAGCAGTTTCACCATTCCTTGAACTTCAATGGTCAGCTTTGGTTCCTGTGGTAGCAGCAAGTCTGACTCTGCCTGTCTAAAATAACATACAACTTGGGCTGGGACTTGGTAGGGATCTGTAGAATGAGGGGTGCTGGAGGCAATGCAGAATGTATTTTTGAGTTTTACACGTGGATTTTGGACAGCAATAGAACTTGGAAAATGCATTGAATTAAAATGAGTCAAGAACTTGACCAAATGTGCTGGTCAAATTGTAGTCTTGCTCAGGGAAGCATTCAAACCATTTATATGTGAGACACTCAAACCATGCATATCTGGAAGCCTTGGAAAAGACCAAACTGTCTTGAATGTTGGACAATACTTGGGGCTAATACTTCATTAATATAGTAGTGCTTCTGTTTAACAGTGTTAGTAGCCACGTCTTATTTCTCAAAACATTTGTGGGCAGAAACTCAAATGCTTCATCTGGTACTCGATTAAATTTGTATTCTATAGATAGATGATATGAGCCTTAAATAGGAAAAAGCAAGGTTGTGCATTTAATTGTTCAAACATTTAGCTGCTTAATAGAATTTTTGAAAAACCTGTTTGCAAATCCCAGGCTAGTAGAGCTTGGACTGTACCAAGTTCAACCCTACCCTAGCAATCTTTCTTTCCTACTGAAAGTTGATATGTAGCTGAACACTACGCTACATTAAATTCTAGATTTTAAGGCTGAGATTGAGCATCTTTGCACCTTGCAGCAGATTTTTGATGCCATGAAACTCCAAGTCTTTTGCATTTTCTTTCAATACAGCAATTCTGTATCTGGCTGGATAGCAGTTCACCAGAGCAGACCGTACCATACCTTTGGACTGAAGAAAAACCTGCAAGTAAGTTAAATTACACTATTGTCCACACCAATCCTACTCTACTGACTTTAATCTAAGTAGTATTACTATGGTTTTAAAGAAATTGTAAAGTATATCTTCAATTTGTACCTTAATTCTTGGGAAGATCGTGATGTAGGGAATGTGGAAGAACCTCAAGTCTAGTGGTTTTGGTGTGTTTTTTAAAAAAACAAACTTTTGTAAGCGATAGTTACTACACTTTCTTCTGTACCTTAACCTGTGATCTGATCTTCCACTGAGGATGAAATATACTTCCACAATCTCATTAGATTGCATAATAGTTTGAATTAATGTTAGTCATTGCAAATCCGGAGGCAGCTCGATACTTCAAAAAGCTCTAAAACAAAGATTTTGAGTGTTGCAGGCGGAGTAATTAACTTCACTCGTAAGAGAGAAATAGTGAAATATTTATTAGGGTGAAACAGTGATTTAACAAAGTGACTAGTGAATGCAAACGTTTTACAAGGTTCAATGGCAAGGTACACTTGATTATTTAGTGCACAGAGAACAGGGTCAGACAAGCTGCCAGGGAGACCCTCCTGTTGAGTCATGAGGTTGAGAAAGGACCCCCTTGCTTTCTCAGCTCCTTCTCAGAGAGGAGTCTAGGTGTGGCTGGATCCAATCTTAGTCTCAGACTTGGTCAACGGTTTATGTCTAAAGGATTATATATATATGCAGTCAGTCCTTTATATTACTTAGCTAAGATTGGGCTGTCCACTGTCTATAGAGTAAGGTAGGTGACCTATAGTCATATTCTCATGGGAACAAAATACCTAGGTCTTCACTCCAGACAGCGTTTTGGCTGTGTTGCCAGTCATCCCCCAAAGTCCTGGCGCAGCCTACCGTGACTGATGTTAGGATGGCCATAGCTTGAACAGGAGCCAGCAGGGGGGAAGAGCGGGGCCAAAACAGGGACAGCACACCGCCACAGTGAGGGCAGGTCTGGTCTACTTGACTGTTTCCTCCCGCAGTTGGATCTAAGCATGAAGTCTTAATTCTTGCTGCATAACATTTAAGGGTAATCATTGCACTTCAGTTCCTCCCCTGTCTGAAAGTTAGGAAGCGTTTGCCATCTGTGAGTATTCAGGGCTTGTTCCTGTAGGTGGCTTTCTAAACTAAGGATTCTAAGCTGCTGTAAAGCTGCTTGACCATTAACTGAAGCAACACTAGGTTATATATATTCTCCATGTTAGGCAAGTATGTATTACTTCAAAGTGTAGCAGAAGAGCACATCAGTGAATGAGTGAGATGATGTGAAGAGATCCGTTTGCCCTGGAAATTAAACGATAATATTTCTAGACTGTAGATTTTGTAAACCAGTAGCATTTCAGTAGAATCTAAATCATCTTGTCAAGGTGGACTTTTAAAGGGCTCACAACATGAGCAACTGAGCAGGTACCCAAAATGTCACATAAGACAAACCAACTGAAAATGGTACATTTCTTTTGAGTGTCAGAGTGAAGACAGAATATAAACATTCCACTAGTACATTGCAACAGATCTTTCAAAGGGATTATTACCTCGAAATAATTTTCAGCACAAGATGGAAAAAATTGAAAGGAGAATTGAAGAAAGAAAGGTGATGAAGATGATTTTCTTACCTGTCCATCTAATCCTATATCCCTTTTTCAGCTCCTATTGGACAGGCCATTCATCGCTTGCTTCTGATCCAGGCCTTCCGTCCGGATCGTTTGTTGGCAATGGCACATACCTTCGTTTCAACAAATCTTGGAGAGTCTTTCATGTCTATTATGGAGCAGCCTTTAGATCTGACACACATCGTAGATACAGAGGTAATCTTTTTTCTGAAAAGCTGAAATCCTGAGGTAGTGCTTAGAGCTTAGTTGCTTCAGCTTACCCTTCTCCTCATGGTATGAGAAGTGGATTGTTTTCCTGTTTGTTAATGTAAATCTACGAGTAGCTGCTGGAGGGGAGAAAGACTGACTTTGCTGCATTCTCCTATTCATGTAGTGACTGATTTTTATCCTTTTAAACAGGTGAAACCCAATACCCCTGTGCTGATGTGTTCAGTGCCTGGTTATGATGCCAGTGGTCATGTTGAAGATCTTGCAGCAGAACAGAATACACAGATTACTTCTATCGCTATTGGTAAGAACATACCTTATTTCATCATCAAAGCATAAATAGAATTGTTATCAGTAAGACCTTTAGCAACCCTTCTGTCTTCTAGGTTCTGCTGAAGGGTTTAACCAAGCAGATAAAGCAATAAACACAGCAGTGAAATCTGGAAGGTAAGTTCTATCTCCTTTTTAGCTAGAATACTGCCTAGTAGAAGGGTAAATGGGACGGGAAGTAATCTATTGGCTAAATAGATAAAACTGAGTTAAAAAAAATTGAGACTATTCTCTGAACTGGAATTTATAATGACTTAGCTCTTCACAACTTCCATTTGATTTAAATGTTTGCAAGAGTAGATTGTATCTGCAAAACAAAGTTAGCCCGTTTACAGTACACAGTAACTGGTTATGTGTCAAAGGCATTTTTAAAAGGAGGAAAACCTGAAGCATTCATACCATATTCTCTTACTCTTTGTGATGATTATAGCCAGGATCCATAAGCTGTACACTAAAAAGCACTTGTTTTGTTTCAAAACTTCACAGATGGGTAATGCTGAAGAACGTTCACCTGGCTCCTGGATGGCTCATGCAACTGGAAAAGAAGCTCCATTCCCTACAACCTCATGCTTGCTTCAGACTCTTCCTTACCATGGAGATTAATCCAAAGGTAGCATAAATTTGAAAATTCAGTCCTCTGGTAGAGTAACTGGCTTGCAGAGCCAAGAGTGTTCTTCCCAGGGAAGGTTCTCTGATGCTTTTCTGCATTAAAGAGAAAGGAGAATACATGCGTTTCCAGGGTAATGACTAGCCTTGGCTTCCAATGACTTAATTGTAGTTGAAAACTTCATATGGTTTGTTTTGCTGCTCCTCCTGGAAGGCAGGACTTCACTCTGTGTGCTCATACACAGTGTGTGTGCTCACAGACAGGTTTGGAAGCTAATGCAAACTCTGCTGTTGGAGGGAATTGATTTAGTGAAGGCTAAAGGAGTTGGATTCGAGTTTATTGATCTTTTCTAGGTGCCAGTGAATTTGTTACGTGCTGGACGAATCTTCGTGTTTGAACCTCCTCCTGGCGTAAAGGCAAACATGCTGAGGACTTTCAGTAGCATTCCAGTTTCTAGAATGTGCAAGGTAAGGCTGCAGCTTGTGTAAGTGGAAGAAAATGTCAGAATACGTTCATTAAAGTCTTGCCACAGATGATAAAACCTCGGCTTCCAAGATGTACATAGAGTATTGTGTTCTCACAGAAGTAAAGTAGTAGTTGCTTCTTCTGTTGGTAGAATGTATTCAGTTTTGGTAGCAATCTAGCATGGAATCTCATATTTTCTAACCTTTTAGCAGACTTTGATTTTTATCACTTCACTCGAGTAATAGTTGTTTGTGGGTTTGGTTTTTTTCTCTCCCCTTCCTAGTCTCCAAACGAGCGGGCCCGTTTGTATTTCCTCCTGGCCTGGTTCCATGCCATTATCCAGGAGCGCTTGCGCTACGCTCCGTTGGGTTGGTCCAAGAAGTATGAATTTGGAGAATCTGATCTGAGATCTGCCTGTGACACAGTAGATACGTGGTTGGATGATACAGCGAAGGCAAGTAGTCTTGTGTACTTAGGTGTAGGTGGTGCTTGTGTTACTGAACATCTCCAGTAAGGCACTCTGTTCTGGAAACATTTAGTGAGTTTAATGAGTGGGCACAACTAACATGAGAGCAGTTTACCTTGATGCTTGAATTTGATTCCTCAGTCAGAGGAAAGGTGAAAAGGATTGTTTCCTGATACTTGTTTTGTATTTTACTTCCAGGGACGTCAAAACATTTCACCTGATAAAATCCCCTGGTCTGCATTAAAGACACTGATGGCACAGTCTATCTATGGAGGTCGCATTGATAATGAATTTGATCAACGTTTGTTAAACACTTTCTTGGAACGGCTGTTCACCACTCTGAGTTTTGATAGTGAGTTCAAACTGGCTTGCAAAGTTGATGGACACAAAGATATTCAGATGCCAGATGGAATCAGGTACCGTCTTTTCCTTATCCTGATCTCTGTATAACTTCCATTAAATTAAAAAAAAACCCAAACCAAACATAAAACCCTAACCTGTATCTCTGTGCTGGAATGTAGCTCTGTAAACATTTGTCTCAGGCACAGAATTAACCTTGCCATTCTAATGCCCTTGCCATTCTAATAGGGGAAACCTTCTAATGAATTTTAAAACTCTGACTTGCAGGCGTGAAGAATTTGTGCAGTGGGTTGAGATGCTGCCAGATACACAAACACCATCATGGCTGGGCCTGCCAAATAATGCAGAGAAAGTTCTTCTCACCACACAAGGTAAAACCAGAGCTTTAACAACATGTTCCACAGATTACCAGGCTGCCATTTAAACTAAAAAGCAGAAGTGAAATATAGATCCTGCTGAAGAGTTGATAGTTTTCCCCTCCTCCCTCAACACAGTTGATTTAACTTCTGCAAGGTGAGACACTTGAGTCATCTGAAAACTGAAGCTTGTGAATTAAAAAACCAGTTACATTCAGCCTTCCAGATGTCAAGCTCCCATCTTGATTCTGGAAAGCTTTATTGTCAGCTCGGGAGCCACCTACAGCTGGGCAGTTCTGAATCTTAGCTCTAGACGAGGGGAAAAAGAGTCCTAGTTCTTGCATGTAGCAGGATGTTTTTGTCTTGATGACGCTGCTTCTCTGAATAACAGCTTATCTTGTGTTTTAGGCATTGATATGATCAGTAAAATGCTGAAAATGCAGATGCTAGAGGATGAGGATGATCTAGCTTATGCAGAAACTGAGAAGAAGACAAGAACTGATTCTACATCAGACGGTCGCCCAGCCTGGATGAGAACACTACATACCACAGCCTCCAACTGGCTTCACCTTATCCCACAAACTCTAAACCACCTCAAGCGGACTGTGGAAAACATTAAGGTAAGGGCTTAATTTTTGTCTAACGTGGGCACAGGAAGTGCACAAGTTGTGGTGCATTGGAACAAGCTCATTATGATTTGCAAGTACCAACTAACCAGGCACAATGGGACCTGTATCAATGCCGATTCTGACAGCCATGGCTGTGTAATGGCCTGCTGGGTTTCTGGAAATGCTCTCAGAAGTTGGTTTATACCTTCTGGGGATTATTTGAAGAAATATAATGGCAAACTGTCTGTCAAGGGTACCAGTTCTGGAGCTGCTCTGTGATCTGGTAGCAAAACCAAGTACTTTCTGTTGTACTTATAGCAAACTGACTGATTATGATCCTGCCTTTATAGCCAGTGCATGTTAATTGCTGCTAAAATTTAGCGATGGCCAGTGAGGGGAGACAGGGCAGCAGCTTCTGTTAACTGGAAACAGAAATTGCTAGGGCTGGAGGGAACTTTTGAGATCTGGAGAGTAGTGCCCTAAGTTCTGATTTGGGAATAAGCTCCCCAGTTGAGCGTGCCCATGATTGCCTAACTGCTTCTAAGGACTTACCCTGGGATAGTAGGTGGGAACCTTTGGTTGCTAAGTAAAAGAAATGCGGAGTTGATTGGAAGGAGCAGCAGTCTGCATTAATTGTTCAACTAAGACTTATACATTCCTGTTTCTCCGAAGGAGAGGAGATTTTTGGTTGTGAAACAGTCTCTGCAACCGCTCTCTGCACCATAGACTGAGTCTGCACATTTAATGCTTGTAGTCACAGTGTTACTGGTCAGTTCATCCAGGATTTTGGGGTTGCTTTTTGTAGCAGATTTCCAGCAAGAACTTTGAGCTCCAACTTAACTTTCACTGTTTTGACAATCCAGGATCCTTTGTTCCGATTCTTTGAGAGAGAGGTGAAAATGGGAGCTAAGCTGCTTCAGGATGTTCGTCAGGACCTTGCAGATGTGGTTCAAGTGTGTGAGGGAAAAAAGAAGCAAACCAACTATTTGCGTACACTTATAAATGAGCTGGTGAAAGGTATGGTAATTCTAATTAGCATCTCCCAGTGCTCTCTTTCCCTATTACACTCTGTAAGTTACAGGCTATTGTGCTCAGCAGCTTAAAAATAAACCTGCAGGAAAATTGAGATTGACTTTACCATTTGACATGAGCAATGCTTTTGCCTCAAGCACAAAATTCCAATTAGTTTTGTACAGCTTTTATCAGCAGATTAATTTCAAAGCTGTGACCTCACTAAATTATTTCGGTCTCTGAATTGTGATGGAACAAAGTTAGTTGTACCACAACATGAGTAATACTGCTCCTGTAAAATCTCCTAGGAAATACTCAAGTTCTCTGAACTTGTTTCAAGATTGTACATAAATGTGTAATTTTCACAGACGTCCTGCTTCTAGTAATACATGAAGATCTGGCTGCTTTGAACAAAAGCATTTCCTGAAACACAGATACCTGACCTCTTCAGTTTTTTGTAAAGAACTCAAATCGTCATGAAAACTTGCAGATAGTTACTGTAGTAGATAGCTGTGTGTAACTGAAGCTGCTGTTGAAGGGTTTCTGTACCTGAATGGCATTTTAAGTAATTAATAAACCTGGAGATCATTTGCTTTGTAATGTTTGAAAGTGCTCTCACTTACTGAGGAGCCTTTTAACTTAGAGGCTGATATTCTCTAAGTCTTCAATGGTTCTTGGGAGAAAAAGCGAAGCATCAAAATAGTGTGTCATTCCAACTTGTATGCAAATGAAACTTAAAAACCTATTTATGCATTTTCACAGGTATTTTGCCTCGTAGCTGGTCTCATTACACCGTCCCAGCTGGTATGACTGTTATTCAGTGGGTGTCTGACTTCAGCGAGCGCATTAAACAGCTGCAGAATATTTCCCAGGCAGCTGCTTCCGGTGGAGCAAAAGAACTCAAGGTATCTCATGGTGGTTTCTGCTGGAGGCTGCTGGTGGAGCTGTGTTAACTGCTTCGTGGACTCTTCACATCAAGGCTTCTAAATAGTTCCTCAGGCAAAACGGCTTCAGTCCACGTGAAACGTGCTTGAACATAAATACTGCTGAGTATCTGCCGATGTCAGTGGTGGGGTGTCACAGGCTGATGTCGTGCAGGTTAGAGGGAGCCGTAGCCTTAGAGCAAAAAGCAGTTTAGCAGTTACACAGTGTTCCAGTAGCAGCAGGAATTTTGGACTGTAAATAGATTGCTGAAGCAATATTCATGATAATCATTAGTTAATACTGCAGCTGACAGGCATTTTCTGTTGGGTTTTTTTAAATTTGTTTTCCTCCCCCCTCAAATAGAACATCCACGTCTGCCTGGGAGGCCTGTTTGTACCAGAGGCCTATATTACTGCTACGAGACAGTACGTTGCCCAAGCAAACAGTTGGTCCCTTGAAGAGCTCTGCCTTGAGGTCAATGTCACGACTACACAGAACGCAGTGCTGGATGCTTGCAGTTTTGGAGTCACAGGTAAACTTACCGGAAGGAAGGAGGGTCCTTGCTCTAAAATATTTTCAGAAGCTTCTGGTGTTAAATAGGCTGCATCAAGTGAAGAAAAGACCGTATCGTTGCAGGAGTTAATGGACGTTTTGTGAAGTTGTTTGAAGACTGGTTTGGTATGAGTTGGCAGGGAAATCCTTACAATGCTAATAAATCTCAAGACTCAGGACAGCATGTGTTTAGGTGGTATCGGATAGTGTGTGCGCTACAACCTCTGTATTTTGCAGTGTGAAATACTTCACTCTCATTTAGCAGGCTTAGCCCTTAAACGATGCATAGGGAGACAGTCTTTGTCTTGAAGCAGAAAAGCTCTTAGAACTCGTGACTCTATTTCAATTTACAGGCTTGAAGCTTCAGGGAGCTACATGCAGTAACAACAAGCTGTCGCTTTCGAATGCTATTTCAACTGTCCTGCCCATCACACAGCTTCGCTGGATCAAGCAGACAAATGCTGATAAAAAAGCAAATGTTGTAAGTATGGATAAAGATAATATTTAAAAGAACTCTCATAATGAGATAAACCTAGCAATTATTTTCCCCTCAAGCTTTATAAGATATTTATATCAGGTGCCACAAATCAAATTTGTTCTTTTCTCATTCTTGGTGTCAGTTGGTACCTAAATTCCAGGCCAGCAGCAAACAGACCTAGTGGTGACTTGGTCTTTCCTTCCTAGCTAGATAAGAAAAGCATCCAAAAACACTAACGCTGTTCAGGCCAAAACTTGAATTCATACCTAGTAAGAAGGCTGGTTTTTAGATCAGTTTATTATTAGACCTGGAGGGTTTTTTTCCTCCTATTTTCAGTATTGAGTTATCTGAGACTAAATTCCCTATCTCATAAATCCCCTGTATTACAGAAACCTCTGACTCTTCAGCTACCTTACGTAACTCTCTGTATTCGTGTCCTTCCCCAGGTTACTTTACCAGTTTATCTGAACTTCACTCGTGCCGATCTGATTTTCACGGTTGACTTTGAAATAGCTACCAAGGAAGACCCCCGGAGCTTCTATGAACGTGGCGTCGCAGTTCTGTGCACTGAGTGAAAAAAAAAACAAACCCAAAAGTCGTTTTGACTGTAGTAACTGTCAGTCTTCTGCGTAGTATTCACCTGTACTTTGTATCCGGGTTAGGTTGTCAGATGGATTTGTGTTAAGTTGACTAGAAAGAAAGGGAGCGGGGTCACTGGAAAGCTGATAGGCTAGAGTTCTTCGAAGGAAAACTGGATGAGGTTTTTTTAGATGGTTACTGGTAGATGTGTATTTGATGGATCCCATCATATGAAATAAATCCCATAGAAAAACTTCTGACTCTCTCTCTCTCTCTGGAAACACAGCTCTTAATGGTGATGTTTTTGGTCTGGAAGAACTGTGCCTGTGATCTTTGCAGAGAATAACAAGTAATGAGTTGGTATTTGAGCACAGCTCACCTCCGGTCCCGAGAACTGGGGAATGGCAGTCTTCAGTGTGGTCAAACACGCAGCCTGACAGCATCGGTGACATCTGGTGACATCGCATGAATTATTTGCAATGAACTGGCTCTTGCTTAAAGCAACCTGTGTTTGTGCAGGTGCCAAGAGGCATTTGGAAGGTAGAGTATCCTAAAGAAGATTTTCTTGTCCTGTTGGCTATAGGCCTTCCTCTTTCTTAAGGTGCTTTTATGGTGAAACAAGCCTCCAGTTTCACATGGTGATAAAAACCCAGGACGATAGTGTAAAACATTTAAACAGGGAGTTACAACACTTCAAGAGACTCACAACTGACCAAGCTGAGAATTCAAAGACGCATGAAAAAATAGAGCTGCATCAGTCTCAGAAGAGAAATTTCAGGGGCTCCTTCCTTCCAGGGATTTCTCCTATGAAAGCAGTGACTTTTTGAACCCGTATCACGTGGTTCTACAGCACAGGCCCGTGCTGGGAGGAAAAATGACCAGAGCCTGCCCGAGGTGCTCGTTTCAGCCGATGCCTGCAGTTACTGAAAACAGAGAATTCTCACTGTCTGCCCTCTGCACTGCTCCGTGTAGTTAACCTCTGTAGGTTGAATAGTCCTGGCTGGCTTTATTACCTTACAAAGGCTGAGTCCCAGCCCAGTGCATCTTCATCTGCTGCTTGCTTGTACTTCTCATATTCCATTGTGAGGAACAGAAACGGGAAGTACATGGATCAGCCAAGAGCGGTGTAACATCCTTGTTCTCTTTCAGCCTCTGCGTGTGGATTTCCTTTCCATCACCAGAGTATTAGACTCTTAGTTACTCCCTCCAGGATCATTTCAAATCCATTACACAGTAAGGAAGCAGGATGTCCTCCTGCTAGTAGTGTGCTCTGAACACCTCTGCAGTGTGAAGCCAGCAATGTGCCCCTGTGGCCAAGAAAGCCAATGGCATCCTGGGGTGCATCAAGAAGAGTGTGACCAGCAGGTTGAGGGAGGTCATCCTGCCCCTCTACTTCCTCCTGGTGAGGCCCCATTTGGAGCACTGTGTCCAAGTTCCGGGCTCCCCAGTTCAAGAAGGAGAGGAAACTGCTGGAGAGGGTACAGCAGAGGACCACAGAGATTATTAGGGGCCTAGAACATCTCTTATGAGGAAAGGTTGAGGGACTTGGGGTTTTTTTAGTCTGGAGAAGGCTGAGGGGGGGATCTGAGCAATAAATACTTAAAGGCTGGGTGTCAAGAGGAAGGAGCCAGTCTTTTTTTCAGTGGTGCCCAGCAAGAGCACAAAGGGTGCAAACTTGAACACAGGAAGTTCCACCTAAACATGAGGAGGAACTTATTTATTTGAGGGTGGCAGACCTGGAAGAGGCTGCCCAGAGATGTGGTGGAGTCTCCATCTCCAGGGACATTCCAAACCCACCTGCACAAGTTCCTGTGCAACCTGCTCTAGGAGGACCTGCTCTGGCAGGGGGGGTTGGACTAGATGATCTCCAAGAGGTCCCTTCCAACCCCATAGTATTCTGTGAAAAGGCCTCTGAATCTCATTGTTCCAAGCACCATCCCGTGCTCCCAAGGGGATAAGTTATGGCACAGGACAGGGAGATCAGGGATAGAGTTTTTGCCTCCCATCCATACACACCACTTCTGCAGCTCGTGGCTGTTCTCGCTGAGGAAGAGGAGTGATTTCAGCTCGTGTACTCAACTGTACATGGTAAACTCTAACCTGGCAGCCATACCAAGACCGCATACCTAGAACACTGTCCAAAACAGGAACAGATGTGTTAGTGGCACAAGTCAGCTCCTCCCTGCTTGAAGGAAAAAGGAAAAAAAAAGAGCCAGCCTGATTTTTTTTTAGGTGCTGACAGTTTCAACTTAATGCAATTTGGTTGGTTGTAATCAAACCTGTAAGACCATTCACCACACAGCTCCTTCCCTCCTCTCCTACGGGAGGTCAGGCAGATGAAGAGCCAAATCCTGCCACAGAGCAGGAGGTGGGACATCAGCTGTAGCTATTAAAAACTAATCACAACCCTCATTCCTCCCTTCCCTCCTCAACCAACCCTTGCACTACACTTCAATTTTGAAATTACACTGAAACCGAGCAGGTGCCTTCCGGCGCTGGATACAGGAGTCAGGCTAATGCTTCCAATGGTTTATTCATACCTCAGATAGAAGCTGCACAGAATTTCTTCCTTCTTAGTTTTTCACTAGCACCCTCTGGAATGAGAATCCCTTTTTTTCTTTTAATGAGGGGCTGTTCGGCCACTGCGACACCCCCTTCTGCTGCCAGTACGGGCTGGGCAGCGCTGTAAACTGGGACTGCAAATTGATCTGCAACAGCCAAAGACTCATCATTAGTCATCAGTAATGAACTGCCGGGTGTCAGCGACATGGAGGTGAAGGCTTCTGTAGCTCTGGTGAGTTCAGATGACCGCAACAGACTTTTCTGCAAATCCTGGTTAGGAAGTTCCAGAGGTGCTTTACAGTCATTTACTGTCTGAGTTTCACCGGCTTCTATTCCTGGGCAGAACCAGGCTGGAGCTTTAGGGAAGGACACGCCATCATCTGAAGTATCAACATCCTCCAAAGCCATTACTTTTGGGGCACTCTTTACCCATGGTGCATTTTTTATACTGCTAAAGTAATTCGAGCTACAGTCAGAGTCAATGGATGCGTCTTCTATATCACCATCGTAAGGATCTGAAAACTAAAACAAAGGTTTCTCTAAATAAAGTGGGTGCTTATTTGCCTCTAAAAGAAAAAAAAAAATAAATGCAAGACACAGCAGGCTTAAAAACCACTCACAACCTAAGTCACAGACCTACTGGGGAAGTTTTCCTGTTTACCCACACGTTCCTGCAATTTCTGGGTGCGAGACCGAGAACAGGCTGCTGCGAAACAGCCAAACCTACTTGCAGTCCCTTGGAGTCCCTCGCTTTCCCGAGTCCTCCAGTGAGTGGGTGACGTATGACCTAAAGGTAAGAGAAGTTAACTTTTATGAACACCTGCCTGAGAGTTGTTGATCACAGGAAAACCAGAGTAGGTAAAAATCGTGAAGAGGAAGGCAGCCTGACCCCATTGCTAAAAGGTAAAGAGCGTACCTCAGCCTAAGTTCACCTGAAACAGAGGGACTGAGGGGACCTATGGTCTTACTGCGCCTGAAACATTGCTATAAAGAGAACAAAGAGTAATTGCACACCTCACCAACAGAAAAGTAAACCAAATCAGCATTTAACTAATAGCAGACCATATGTACTGTAGAGTTTAGAGACCTTCCCCCCCACACACTTGGGTCCTTTTTTGTCCCTTTGTGTAGAGGTGATCTGAAATCTCTTCCTTAGCAGTTAGATTCCACATTTGCTGTCCTTCAGAGACCTCTGTAACTACCACAGCCAAACCCAACCCTTTCAATCCTTCTCAGTATTGCTGCTGGAACACCGAGCTTTCGGGCTTCTTTTCCCCCCATGTGACTAAACATGGGCTTGTCCAAACCCAGACAAAGAACTGTCTTCATGAATTTATGCCTGAGAAGTGCCTCATTCTGAAATAATGTTTATAGCCTGCGAGACTCCCTTCTACAACCAAATCCCAGTCTCACAAAGGGAAAAAGCATGCTGCAAGGAAAGCACTCCTTTAGGAGGATCTACCAGACCTGCTCAGAGAACAGCCGTGGTGGTCCCTGCTTTCAGTGGGGAAGGATGAAGGTCTAGGCACAGCTGATGCAAAGCAGGGCTTGGCCACTTTGGACTCCTCACAACAGCAACCTGGAGGCTTTAGGGGAGGAACTGAAGCCCAAGCTCATTTGTGACAGTGCGTTCTTGTGCTAGTTCAAGGACACAAGAGACATCACCATAAAGCCAGTGGGCAGTGAAGAAAAGCAGCTTCTTTTTCTCCAAAAAGCCCAGAAGTCTCCCAGCTCTGGCCTGGCACCTGCCTCAGCACCCTTGGTGAGAACACCCAGCTCTATTATCCAGGCTGGCACCTTTGAAAGCCCCTCTTCCACCCAGCCCAGCCACCAGGGTCCAACCAGGCAGCTGGGCTCCCAGCCTGGTTTCTCCCAGGAGGAGAGGCCATGGAGATCTCCAGCTTTCCCCTGTGCTTTCTGGAAGGGGTGCTCATGGGTTCCCAGCAGACAGCAGCTCTAAGCCAGAGAGCACAGCAATTTGCATGGACTGACAGCATCAATTCTGAAGACTTTTGCCCAGAAATTAAATATTTAGTTCTCCACTCCAGAGTGGAGTCTTTTTTCTGACAGCTTCAGACACGTGGGCTTGACAAAACAATGCTCAGGAAGACACCAATCCTCATAAGCAAGCTGCTACAGCAACAGAGCTGCTCTCTTCATCTCAGCCAAAACAGACCCTCAGAAGATAGAGCTGGAAGTCCCCTTGGCCCAGAGCTGCTGAAACTTAACCATCAGAAACAGCCCAGGTCAGCTTTAAGCACTTCTTAGCAGAGAAGTGGTTACACAGCATTTGTCCCATCTTGGGCTCTCCCTACAGAGGCTGAAGGAAGAGCTGGATACCCACCAGAGAATCTCATCATCACCAAAGTGCTTCAGTCAGTTCTTACCTCCACGCTGGATTCAGGCTCCGACTCCGTACTTGACTCTACTACGCAATTCTGCTGCAGGGGAGGAAGGGAAAGAAACGCTGCTCAGAAGAGAAGGTACCGCAGCTTTGGGTTGAAGCTGAAGTTCTGGTACAAATTCCAGATGTTGTGTTGCTCCAAAGCTTTCCTAATCTGAATCCAGCTTGTCCTTCCAAATATCCCACGTTTGTGGTGCTGGTTGGGTTGTGCAAGTGAGACATAAGGGGAAAATAGAAATTTTCCATCTCCCCAACCCCCTCAAAAAAATACAATGGGAAGTTCTACAGAACATGCCTCACACTTGCCAGGAACAGTAATTCCAAGTCAGTAAATAACACCACAAAACATTTTTTGATTTGTACTGAAGTTTTGTTTGGTTGGTTTTGTTTTTTTTTTTTCCTTTTGGTGGGCCTACATCTCAGAAATACAACTGCAGATAAATGACCACACCCTTGGTTTTGTT
>VXBJ01006709.1:1283566-1303764 GCA_013400055.1 Nycticryphes semicollaris | reverse complement strand
TTTTTTTTTTTTTTTTTTTTTCCCCTAAAGCTCTCGCTACAGAAACCTTACAAACAAACACCCCCCTCATTCCCCAGGTGGTGGCACAGGACAGGAATAGCTCCCTCCCTTTTTGTTTCTTTGCAGGTGACACCACTTGAATTAATTCATTCACACCTGTTCTTCATGCACTCTTCTACAGCAGAGCTGCCTGCACTCTCAGCCTAATGACAAACCAACTAACACTTTCTAAAGTATATTTTAATTGGGAGATAGTGTAGCAACAATTAGAAAAAAAATTTACCATGTATTTACGTGCTGGTCTTTCTACATAGTCTCTGCTTTTCACAGAGTCCTTCACTTCCTGAGCATCTACTGAAACAGGCAGAGGGTAGGAAAGCACATTAGAGAAAAAACCTTCTAACAGATCAATTGCCCAGACACAGGAACCCCCTTTGTGCTAGAAAGGCCGGTCAGTCCTCCACAAAGCCTGTGGTAAGTTTTCAAAGGCGGCTGCTGTTTAAAAACAAACAAGAAGCAGCTACTGTCTTCTACCAAAACAATGACTTGATTCACCGGTCCTTCATGCAGCATGAGAAAAATATATATTTAAAAAAAAACCAAAAAAACCCAAAAAAACCCAAAAAAAAAAAAAAACAAAAAAAAAACCAAAAAAAAAAAAAAAAAAAAAAAAAAAAAAAAAAAAAAAAAAAAAAAAAAAAAAAAAAAAAAAAAAAAAAAAAAAAAAAAAAAAAAAAAAAAAAAAAAAAAAAAACAAAAACAAAAACCCAACAAACTTATATTCTGTAAAGTGGATTCCGCCGCACACATCCCTTTTTTTTTTTCCCCCTTCTTAGCACTACAAGTTTTCTGAACCCTCAAAGAGGTGTTCGTACTCAAGACATCGTATGGGACTAGAGAGGGACAAACACAAAGCCATGCTGAGCCAGCCCTCCACCCCAGCGCTCCCACCCCGGCATTCAGTGTCCCCTTCTCCCCATACCGTTCAAGGGCTTCCCAGCCCTAAGCCTTCTCCACCTCTGCCTCTTCTTGGCTGAAAGCATCCTGCTCCCAACATCTTCACCTTCCTCCAGCTTCATAGGCTTAACTCCCAGCTGCCCCACCTCTCACACCCTGCTCAGCTCCCTCGGCCTGGAGACTTCACTCTTGAAAAAGCTGGGAGCAAAACACAGAAAGAGCCCAGTTGAGTTACACCCAGGTTTGGGGTGGGGCAGAGCCAACATTCTCTTCTGTGACAGAGGCTCTTGTTTATACCTGGTGCTGTGGCAACCAGGGTCAGCTGGCTTGGGTGTTTACCCCATGGAGGGGTCACACCTGTGGGGAGAAGGGGGCAGATGACCCAAAACTGACCAAAAGGGTATTCCATCCTATCTGCCATGCTCAGCATAACAGTGGAGGGATCAAAGGGCCTGGGGCTTCTTTATTTTCAATGACTGATGTCTGAGGTGGATCCTGTCTGTTTATCTCCCTTTGATTCTGATCTGTGCTTCCTGAATCTAATTCCCATCCAGAATCCAGTCTGGGACCTCCATGGCATCTGCTAGTGACATCTTCCTAGGAACTTGATATGTTTTTTTATGTATGTATTGTATCTGCTTCATTATTTCCTTTTTATTTTGTTATTAATATTTCATTAGTTTACTTTTTTCTAAACTCATAAGTCTATCTTTCTCTTTCCTCTCTTTGGAGCAAGAGCTGGGGGAGAGCATCTGCCATCTTGTTCTTGGCTTAATCTGTCCCAAACCATGACAAGGCCAAGCAGCCAGACAAAATACGCTCCCTCCCTTCTCCTCTCTTGCCAATCTATTTTCTGTAGCCTCGTTTCTTCACTCAACCTTCAGACTGACAGAAGATACTCAACAGTCAAAGGGAAAAACACTTACCCCCTCCAAAGGCAGTCAGGAGATTCAAAGATGGTTCCTCTTGCCATTTGCTGCGGCAGATGATTTCCTGACGGTTGGATGGACAGCTGCGGTTGGACGCTCAGTGCTTTCTAAACATCTCTCTCAAATCACTTCCAATCCACCAGGTGTGATTTGGAGGACTTAGATACCCTCGCCCTTACTTGCCATCACTCGCTGAGAAAAGGAGCAACAGTTTTCCTGGTTTTAAAGACTATTTTTTCAGATTTACCAGAGAATTGTGAATTTGGTCCATGTTTCACAAAGCAGCAGAGCTGATTCCACCCTCTAAGAGCCACATCTCCAATCCCCTTATTCTCTTCCTTTTTATGGGAAAATGAGAAACTCTTTTTACTTTTTCCATATCAAATTCCTCTCTCTCCCATTATTTCCTTCCCGCCTGACTCACTTGCATCTTCCTGCACAATGCAGAAGGTACTACTATTTCAGATCCATTCTAAAACTAGCACAAAACAAGCACTAAACAGTAAAACAGGCATCTCACTCTGGAGCCAGCAGTGGGGTGTCACTCCAAAAAGGCACCAGGAGCAAGTCCCTGGGGAGGTGACAGGGGAAGCAACTGCACTGGGAGCAGGTCACAAACTTCACACCCTACTTCAGCCTCCTACATTCACCTCTTTTCTTCCCAGGTACCCCCATTTCTCCCCAGATATCTCCTTACTGTCTATCCAGGCCAGAACTATCTGATGGCTCTTCCTGCTCTTTGGATTCACCAACTACCTTCAAAATAAAATAAAACAAAACAAAGCAAAGCAATGCAAGCAAAAATCTCATCCAACACTTCCCACCACTGAGGTGGGAGCTAAGAAGGGCTGTGTCAGGGCCTGCAGTGCCAGCTGAGTTGAATGAGTGCATACAATCACCATCCTTAATCCAAACACATGGCCTGGAGTCATTCCTCCCACAAAAGCCTGCCCAAAATTAGCTTTATGGGCACCAGCTGTTAGCAAGAAGGTCCTGGCATCTGAGACTCAAGACACCTATTGGTCTGCAAGGGATTACAGATGAGATGGTGACTGTAAGGTTGAGACCAGACCTGGGTGTGCACAATGAACCCCTGCCAGCACCCAGCTGGGCAGGGGTCAGACAGTGGAAGTACAGTCAGACAACACATTTCACATTTCCAAGGAGGATTTTGGGTTTCCACTTTCCAAAGCACACCCATAATGCCATTGCCGAGGCAGGGCAGCTTCCAGCCATACCCTGTTGGTGCAGTATGAACAAGAAGGGTGGCCAGAGGGTTACAGAGGCACAGAAATCCTCACTTGAGGCATTTACTGTAGTCATTTACTATATTGCTGCTCGGTGCTTCAGTCCTTGTAGCTCTTGGAAACAGCCCTTGACCCTGCGCAGACCTTATGCCAGCCCCAGGTAGCTCTAGCTTCCCCTGAGCTCTCTGGCCACCTGAGAGCGCAGGTAATGAATACACTTCTTTTCTTGTTTTCAAGGGCTTTGCTCTTTCTCTGACCCACAGCTGCCCGTTGTCTCACTGCTTCTCACTGTCCAAGAGGAAAAATAACCTTAAAGCTCTGGGGCTGGGGCCAGAAGAGTTCGAGCTCAGCTCTTGTGGAGCAGATGCTGAAGCTGGAGCAGAGGCTGCCCAAGGTTGCATGTCCATCAGGGAAGGGCCATGTCTTGCTTCTTGCCTGCAGAACAGCCAGGACTGCACATCTGGGAGCAGATTTAGGTGCTGTTTTGTGTTAATCTTGAATTATTAATTAATAATCCTGAATACCTCCTATTAATTAATAGAAATTATCATTTAGCTGCAGATCATTATCTGTGAGCCATGAACAGGAAACTGATTCACAGAGAACCGTGTTTGACTCACTGATATCTTGTTCCAGCCAAACCTCCCACCATAAGAAATGCAAAAGGATGAACTGGGGCTTCTGGTTCTTCACATGCAGCTTTGCAGCCATCTGGGTGCTCCAGCTGGGGCCTGGGGGCTGAAACCGAAGCATTCAAGCAAATAATACTTTTAGAAGGTCAACTCTTAGGAAGAAAAAAAACAAACCTGAGTGAGCTCCTGATCTCTGAAAGCCAAGATGAAGCACAATCAGACTTCTTCCTTAAGGCCACAGCCCTTCCATCAGAGCAGGTTTCCACCCTGCCCAAAGAAGCAGGTGACACTTTCTGTGCTTTTTTCTCCCTGTACTCTTAGACCAGTGTCCTGACAGCCACCACCTGTCCCCCGTGGCTCTGTGGCTGTAGGTGCCCATCTCCTCCAGCTGCCAGTCAAAGACAAGACAGATTATTTGCAGGGTACCTCCAGGAGGATCAGAACAAGCAAAGATTTTTCTCTGCATTTTGGCAGAGAGCCCTGACAGAAGCACACGCCTGTCCTACTATGAGTCGTCTTTGGAAGGCAATGCCCATCTCTCAGTTTTGATCCTCAAGTACTGCTGGAATTGCTATACGGCCACGAAGCCCAACCCCAGTATTGCTTCTGCTATTTAGACATTAGGAATCCTATCTTTGACACGTGAAACATATTTTTAAAAATGCGAGATGGGACTGTGTTGTAGAGAAAGGGGTTTTACTTCATTTGCAACAGGGAACAATCAAAACAAGCTACTTAATCCAAATCAAGTTCATCAGATGGAGCAAGTGCAGATCAGAGAATGAAGTTCTGCAGCCGGCTGGCCATTTGGGTCAAGTCACCACCCAACCCTAATCAGGAAGATTTCAGTCAAGCCTGAGAGTGCTGGGGGAATGGAGGATAACCACTGCTCATTTTAGGTGCTACTTACAGTGGGTTTCATGCCAGCTGCACATCCAGGAGTGCATTAGCAACACTCGAGCAACACAATTCATCAGACGGCCTCGTGTTTGCAGTTTCAGCCTTTTCTGTTAACTTTTATGGTTATACTGCTGTTGGACAGAGGCAGAGTGGGCAGCGCAAAAGCTGAAGGAGGGCTTTGTAAACCGGGCAAGGACCAAGCTGAGTTCATGCAATCTGCTGCTTCTCTGAAGGGGTAGCAAGTTCTAGTGGACCTTTCAAAGTCCTTTTACCTCAGGAGCGCACACAGCCCTTTCACCAGGGGCTATGCAGTAAGCTCCAAACATGTGCTCAGCAGAGACCAAAAAGCTGCAGGTGAAGTGCCCAGCCCAGACTCGTGCTGGAACTGCCTTGTTACCAGCAGCCTAAATCTGGAAGCTTTTCTGTTGAAAATGACAGAGCTCCCTTGCTTTGGCTGGGCCCTGTGTGATCCTGCAGGTGGATCTCATTATGGACTTCAGGGTGTACGGATGGCACGGGTGTGCCCTGTTTCTACCTAGAGGTATCAAAACTGCACAGATCCCAAAACTGACCTCTTCTGCCAAGCAAAAGTAGTGTTAGGATACAGAACAGATCTATTATTAAGCCATTTTTCAGAAGAAGCAAGCCTGGAAATCATTTTTGGCCAAACCGTGCATAGGAATCACAGGTGTTTAGAGGGTTTGTTTTCCTTTCTTATTGCTGGTGGGAAAGCAGAGTGGAAGAAAAGCACAGGAGACTAAAGGAGAACTGAGCAGGAAGAAAACTCTTGAATTCTCATGATTACATTCAATTAATGTTAAAGTCTGTCTCCTCTCCTGCTCTGCATCTGCTTTCAGACAACAACGATGCACTTGGTCACCAGTGTTACACCAGTGCCAAGAGCTGAAGCCAGCATGTGCAAGGAATGTCTGCACCGAGCTAACATGACCCTCCCTTAGGGATTCACCCCGTGCAATAGCCTTAACATTTGGCTTAGCTTCCTTGAAAGTTTTCATAATATCCTGGTCCCTGAGTTGCTGAAATCCTGATGGTTGTCCTGTCAGGAAAAGTATCTCGTGCTCTCCTCTCAAGCTGCCTGACAGGGCTTCTGGGTGGGTGGGCACAAGGACTGGCACCCACTGCATCTGAACCTGATCCCTTTTCATCTCACACAGCGTTCCTTTGGGAATGGAGCCTGGCATCTTTAGCTGGAGTTTTGCTCTTTGACAAAAAATAGGGAGTAACATGATCTGGCCACCTCTAACAACAGGGAGTGCTGGAAGCTTGAGCTCGTATGTCAGCTGGGAGCTCTTGGGAATGAAGACGCTGGACACATACAGATCTGCACAACTCACAGGAGAAAAAAGAAAAGATGCCTCTGCTTCTCTCAAGGCACTGTCAAATGCCAGGCACCTTTTATGACCACACAAACAGAACCCCCATGGGACAAAGAGTTGTATTCCCCAATTCCTTAATCCTCCATTTTCAGATCTGCCTCAACATATATAAGCTCTAACCAAAAATAACATCTAAATTTTAGAAAATTACTAAAACCAAGTATATTGCTCCAAATTGCTAAAACACAGGGAAGGCATTTAGGTTATGAACTCCAGAAGGGGTCAGCATGATCATCTAGATCATCTGCTGAAGAAAATGAGCAATAGTCAGCACATCCCATAGCGCCTTTATAGTCTGTCTCAAATGGCGCAGTAACAGCCTGGGGGAAAAGGCAATAAGAATATCCCAGAATACCCCATACATCACCACATCATCCCCTGCCCTACTCTTAATTTAAAATAAATAAATAAATAAATAAATGTCTCGGTGAACCTGTGTTCCCAGTTCCCTAGCAAAACCCCAGGAAGTCTGACAGAGAAGTTAGCTTTCCCCAGAAGCCAACCCCATCAACCAGTGCTCCTTTTAAGATCCCAAGAGAGAAAACACTAATTGGGACAGTCAGGTGGATTTTGTCCTTCTTAATCATCTGAACCTTTCAAGGCAATCAGCTGCTGTTGCCCGGGAGTGCAGGTTCAGCCTAGATCTACCCCAGGATTTTGTGAAGTGAGACGCAGACCCATCCGTAACGATGAGGATTTTGAAGCTCTAATTCTACTACACAACTTCAACCACTGCACAAGGGAACCTCAGGATAACTTCAGAAATTTCAGAGTACATTAATGACAGGACAGGATGCGGGTATTATTATAATACATTATTATTGCCACCACGACCTACATGAAGGTTTTTGTTGCCTTTTTTCACCAGTGCGTTCTAGAATTGGAAATGTTTGCTCTCACTGTCGCACTGCAGTGGAGCAGCTGTCATGGAATTCTCCAGAAACGCCACAGATCTTGAAGGCTCAGTCTCCATGGGTGAAGGGCATTCAGACTCTCCAGTAGTTCCTGATTTCTGAGACAGTTCATGTGATTCCACTAATTTTGATGGAAAAGCAGCTGTCTCCTTACCAATTATTTCCACTGGTGTTTGAAAATCCATTTCCAGATCCATACAAATATCACCGTGGGACTCTCTAACTGGCAGGGCTGAGTTTCCAGGTGTAAGAACAAGTTGCAGACCTTCTAAATGGAAAACATCTCCCACATCAGCCTCTGGTATGCTGTAGAGTAGAGGTTTAATTCCTTGCTGATATTTCCCACTAGTGAAATTCATACTGCGGCCTGCATGCAGTGATCCATCTTCTGAGCAATGACAATAAGCACCTAAAAACTAAAATGACCCCAAATGAGCAAAGTGAGTTCTGTTGCTGCCAGGTCCGTTGCCCACCAAGGGAATCACTGAGATACCTGGGTGGGAGGAGGTTTCCTCAGCAGAATTACAGTGCCCCACACTGTCTGCCAAAGTGAAGCAAGAATGTTGGGGAGTTTTTTAGCAAGTAGAAGTCTCCTGGTGGCACTTTGCAGGAGAGATTTGTCACCGTTATCGGTTCAATAAATCACTCCACGCGCCCTTGTATTTAACTTCCACTGTTAACACATTTTTAAATACTGCATGAAGAAAAACTAGTGGAATGGTACTTGAAAAGGCCTCTCCTCAAAAAAAAAACCAAAAAAAAACAAACAAAAAAAACCCAAACAAACAAAAAAAACCACCCAAAAATGGGGGTGGGTGCGTTTTTTGCTTTGAAAACCTATTGTGGAATAGTTGCCCAGAGAAGCTGTGGATGCTCCATCCCTGGAGGTGTTCGAGGCCAGGCTGGATGGGGCTTGGAGCAACCTGGTCTGGTGGGAGGTGTCCTTGCCCAGGGCACAGGGTTGGAACTAGATGACCTTTAAGGTCCCTTCCAACTCTAACCATTCTATGAATCTGGGGTTTTTTTCTATTACAGAAAGGCAACTCAACAGTATCACGTACAACTAGTCGTGAGTAGGTAAGAAAAAAAGACACAGTGAAATATAATTTGAAACCATACTTTTGTATTTTAAAGCACTAAGAGGGAAAAGGGGCTGGCTGGTGGTTCAAATCAAGGGAACCCTGTGCCATGTAAAGCCAAACACCCTCTGCCCTGCACCCTCCTCTTCCTCATCACCCCATGGAAACAGCACCTTGGTATGAAAGAATGCACGTCTCCGACTCCTCTTCAGATCTCTGCAGCTGAGGATGCTGAACGCTGCCCTGATACATCCGCTCCTCCTCAGACCAGACATACTTCAGATGATGTTTTATTCACACACATTTTTTTTAACCTAATTTAAAAAAAAAATACCATGTTTTATACAATTTGCTAGCACAGAACCAAATCTGAAGTCACCTTTCATGTTTCCTAGGGAAGGTTTGCTTTGTTGAAAATGAAGAGCATCTTAAAAAGATTGGAAGTATCAGAAACCTGCAGATCTGAATTTCAGGTCACTCGTTCTTTGGGGTGCCCTCACCACTAAGAAAATCTAAGCTTAATTTACGCACAGGCAGAAGACCATCTGAAATTAGCTATTTGCCAAAGCTTCCACTCTCAAATTAAGAGCTCCAAATACAAATTAAGAACATGAATAAAGGAACATTTCATAGTTAGCTGCTAACGAATGCGAAATAGCTGGAAAAACTCTTCAGCATCAAGACACGTAATCAGCCATGAATGCTGTAACAACAGGTCTTATGTGTATTTTTATCATAGAATGGTTTGGGTTGGAAGGGACCTTAAAGTTCCAACCCCCCTGTAATGGGCAGACACACTTGCCACCAGAGCAGGTTGCTCAGAGCCCCATCCAGCCTGGCCTTGAACACCTCCAGGGATGGGGCATCCACAGCTTCTCTGAGCAACCTGTTCCAGTGCCTCACCACCCTCACAGGAAAGAATTTCTTTCTGGTATCTAACCTAAATCCTCCCTCTTTCAGTTTAAAACGGTTACACCTTGCCCTATTGCTCTGCTCCCTGATAGAGTCCCTCACCATGTCTCCTATAAAATTTTTATTTTCTGTAAAAAACTTTTATTTCAAAACCGAATCCAGTTCTCCCTCACTCAGCACAGCACAGAATTTACCCCTGTATTTTTTTTTTGGCTCCTCTCCTTGTTACATTTGGAAATCTATCAGGTTCAATCGATCACTGCAATTTCTAACACAATGAAGGCCCTTTTTCTTCTCTGCTGCCATCCAAAATTCAGACTGCACAGCACCCAACGGTGGGAGCCTTTCACTAGAGCAACAGGGGCACCAGCACTTTAGCTCCTAAGGCTCAAAAACCCAAAAAGCACAGACGGAGCAGTTTCCTTCCAGAGCGAGCAGCAGAATAAAGAACTTCCGAATTTAGTATCCCGGTGCCTTAACCACGGTGTGACTTCAAAAAGACTGTTACCAAGAGGAAAATGTTCTGATGGACTTCAGTGTGACCTGTCAGCTGTACGAGTGTAACGCCAGGCTGTGCCAAGTGTTACTGTCGTCTCTTCTTTAGAGCAGTCGGCTCGGCTGTCCTGCAGCTCAAATAAGGAGAAACAGGCCTGCATCTCGGTACTCAACCCTTTGCTAAACTTAGCTGTGCGTTTCTGCTTCAAAGACATGGTTGTGGAAGCCCCAGGCAGTAACTGCAACATGAGCCACACGAGCAGGGTCACAGCCCTGAAAACAAGCCAGCGGAGTTACGATTAGGGCACCCAGCCTTTCCTAAACTCCACCCTGGCCCCCTGCAACACTTGCACCGACTGTTAAAAACGGTACCAAATGTGAGAAACAAAAGACTGTGAACTGCTACAAGGGGGAGCTGAGCAAGAGAACTTCTGTCAACAGTGTCCTTGCTTCCTGAAACACCTTTTCAGCAAAAAGCCGGTGACTAAGGGGAGCGCCACACTCTGTGCTAAAGCAAAACCCACTGTCCTGGTGTCCCTTGTGCAAGATCTCCGGGCTGACCGCTCGGTGTCAGGCAGGAAACTGCTCAAAGCACCACTACGGTCCCACAGTAAGAAATACCGGAGGTCACACACAAGTTTCACCCCCGTTTTTCTCTCATGGATAAATTAGTTCTCAGTGGAGTTAAAAGATGCGAGTCAAACACTCAAGCCATTGCTTCCCTGACCAACTGGAAATGTCTCTTTAGCGTATTTTGCCGCTGTAGATTTTAGAGCTCAATGCACTAGTTGCAAGGTATTTTTAGAATTTTAACACATTATAAAAAATCTTGTAAAATAGGGCTTAGTCACAAGACACATCTTCAAATCAACCTGCTTTTAAGTGCTCACAACGTGACTAAATAAAGATTTTTGCCAGTTGAGGCCTTGGAGAAACTACTTAAAGGAGACTGAAATCAGTCATCCTGAGAGCTTTCAAGATTTGGGCATCACCAAGACACAAGTATTTACCCTCTGGATCACTGCTCCCATCCATGCACCGAACTGGAAGTGACTATGGAGGTGCTGGTGGTTTTAACTGGGCAACTCCTCTCAGAAGCCAGAAGCCTGCATGTGTTTTGATGTCATATTCATCGCTATAGCAACAGGAGATTTGTTACCACGGCACAAGAAGGTAACGGAGAACTCTTCCTAGTGACGCCACCTGAAACGGAGTGAGTACCTATGGACTAGGAACAGACACTGAAGATCTCACCTCAACTCCAGGCCTAGGGCATGGGGGAAACCACATCTCTTGATTTCTGTGTTTTGACATCGGTCACACCTTCACCTTGGTTCTAACCTTCACTGACACAGTAAAGCTGTCCTGGTTGGGGCCAGACGGGCCACCGAGATGAACAACAGATGCTCCCTCTCTGTGCTTTGCTGCTTCCACCCTGCAACGGGGGCAAATAAAGTCTGCTGGCCTTAGTCACTACAGTGCCAAGTGTAAGCAAGACCCCCTGCACACCCTTCCTTGGCATAAATCAACATAGACCTTGCCACTCCCACAGCAGTTTCTGAACAACACGCTGTTGTTAAACTTCAGCGTTCAGTCAGAAAATACTTAGCTAAAAAAGTCAAATTACTGAACAGTAAAACGACTGTTTCACCTCAAACCATGGGACGAGCCCCAGTCTCTTCTGCAGCCTTTTTCCAGACACCCATCAGCTGAAATGCTTTTGGACATTTTATGTTGTGACACCAAATGACAGCCGTGGGGGACAAACACCCCACAGGTAGTGACCGATGGCTGGGTATTTTGTAGATGCTGCGAGCAGCAGGAACAACCTTTGTGACCAGTGTGAAAACACTGGGAACCCTGGGATTTTTTAAAAGCCATGTTTCATTTCATAGATTCTGAACTATAGAAGGGAAGTGGCATTTGTTTCCGTTATTTCCGTTAGGAGTATCTCCTAACTGAAGAACAACTGGATCCAATCCAAGCATTGCCTGAAGAGCACAGTCTCTGAGAAGCAGTTGGGGTGTAGAAAAAACAAGCTCCTTCAAGCACGTTAAGGCCTTCAACAATTAGTGTTTACTTTCCTACCCAATCCTTTAATTTCATTTCAAAGAATTCAGAGTTGCAAAGATGCCAACCCATCAGCCTAGTAAAGCACTTGAAGTGACTGCCAAAAGGCCATGGAACTCTCCAGAACTACCTTAGTGTATCCCCCCCAACTCCATCGATTGGACACCCCCCACCCCCAGAAGAGCCTTGGGTTTGATGTAAAGACACAGGACCATTGAGAACCCAGAAATTGTGCAACAAACTGCTACTTTGAATTGACTTGCTGGGAAACATTCCTGAAAGATACTGCTACAACCCAAACCAGTTGCCATTTCACCTTTTAACTTCAGAAAACAACCGACACATCTTTGTCATATAGAGATGGTGTCACATTGGGAAATAGAGTTCAAGGATTCTTTATGAAAAATAACAGGAAACACAAAAGAGAACCGGGCAAGATGCTCAGTGCTTCTCCCCCAGCCCTTCCTCCTCTACACCCCTAATGAGCTGATTAAACTCAAGCTGGGTGTCACACAGGTCACCTGATGTGCACCAAGAGCTTGGCACACAGGGGACACCCTGCTGGAGGTGGCCAGCAACAACCCCTGCATCGTTTTACTACTGCCATTCCAAGAGGAAGGCCAAGGAACACACAACCTGGCACCAGAGTAGTTCCTTGAAAGCCTGTGTGAAGCCTGTACGTGAAACTCATCCCCCTCAGCACGGCACCATCCCTCAGGGCTGGCAGCTTTAGGAGCCCAGCTCCATGGAGTGTCATCCAAAACACTGCTGGAATATTAACACCTGTTAAACCTGGGACAAACAATCATGTTTTTCAGATTACAATTGTCTCGAGATCTTTGAGAGCTGCCAGTCTTCTCCATGGTGTAGTTTGCAGCAGTGGCACAAGCTGAGTGTTGTTCTAGATTTAACAAACCAGCTACCCGTGCCCAAGGATCTGAAGCAGCACTTGACACTGACACCAGGCCGGTCCCAGCAGGAACAGACAAAGTCACACACACACTTCATTTGTAACATTCTTTTATTCTTACAGTTCTAGGTTCGAACTGCACATGCAGAGTTGCAGAAGTCACAATAGAGATTTACAGTGGATTCTATTCTATGGTAGAGTGCAATCCAGAATCCTTGAACAGTATAAAAAACAACTTTAAACATCAAGACCTTGTTAGGAGCAAAAGGGTTAAAGCTTCCCCAATTATTTCAGCTCTCATAGATACCTAGTTACTAGGTACTGTATGTTAGAAGTATTTAGAGTTGAAGAGCTGTAGAACACTAAACAAACTTGAACATCCTGATGTCATACCATCTTTGCTAGTCCTTTCCCACATTTCTGGCAATTAAGAATAAGTCAAGAACCCTGCCACCTGCAACCAGCTAATACAGACAAAAATAACTACTCCTTAACTTGCCTGTTTAGGGTTGTACAGTGTTAAAGAAAATATTCCCTCAATGGCATTTGTATCTCACATCAGCTGAAAAAGCAATGTAACAAAAATAAAGGTATAACATCTTTGAAAATAAATATAAAGAGGGAATGCAGACAAAGTGTCAAAGGTTTGGTTTTTTTGGCAGGTAACATTCATAATATACAAAATATAACTTATTCATATTAGCCAAGGAAACATTCATGAGTTCCTGTAAACTGTTTTAATCCACCTCCTCCATGCGTGATGTGTCATCATCTCCTTCGAGAGGTGGCATCTCCTCAGTAACTGCTGGACTAGCTTCTTCTGCTGCAGCATCATCTTCATCAATGCCTGTTCAGGGAAGACGTACCATTAACGTCAGCATCAGAACCCCACAGCTTTATTCACCTCAACACTCGAGTTGTCTGAGGGTTCCCCCTTTTCACTAAATATGAAGAAACCACCACATGATCTCCAAACACCCGGTGGTACAGGTGTGTAACCACCCACCCCGAGTTCAGCAGAGAGAAGAGAGATCTCTAACTCACCCAGACCAAGTTTGATCATTCTATAGATGCGGTTGGCATGTGTCTGAGGGTCTTCTAAACTGAAGCCAGAGGACAGCAGCGCTGTCTCATACAGCAAGATGACAAGATCCTTCACAGACTTGTCGTTCTTATCAGCCTCTGCCTTCTGCCTCAGTGTTTCAATGATGGAATGATCAGGATTGATCTCCAGGTGTTTCTTTGCTGCCATGTATCCCATTGTGGAGTTGTCTCTTAACGCCTGCGCTTTCATGATCCTCTCCATGTTGGCAGTCCAGCCGTATGTACTTGTCACAATACAGCATGGGGAAGTCACTAAACGATTGGACACCACGACCTAGGGAAGTGAACACAAGCTTGTCATTTGACATTTCAGCAGGTGTACTTGGACTTACTGTCCTCAGCGATTCCGCAGTCAGAGAACCCCTTCGGTCAGCAAAGGTTCAGCTTTGCAATGTTGTTCCATTGCCTTGGGAGACTCACAAGAGCGAGCTGAGCAACTCCACAAAACCATGCAGCTTCACTAAAAATCACCATGAAGCCAACTTCCATCTATGAAGCTGGATATTGTAGAGGTACTGCCATCCCCTTCAGAAAAGGCAATTTGAACAGCTATCGCCATCTGAGCCTTTTCTGCAGCAACTTTGTGTCAGAGGATTAAAAAACACGTTACATACACAGCACTGCTAATTACCTTTTCTACTTTCTTTTCAAGGATATCTTTCATTATTTTGCACAGGTTTTCAAACTTGGCTTTCTTCTCCTCCTGTTTCTTTTTCTCCTCCTCATCTTCTGGAAGCTCCAAACCCTCTTTTGTTACAGAAACCAGGGTCTTGCCTTCAAATTCCTTCAGCTGCTGCACACAGTACTCATCAATAGGCTCGATCATGTAGATCACCTCCAGGCCGTGCTTGCGAAGACGCTCCACAAAAGCAGAGTTGGCCACCTGGTCTTTGGTTTCACCTGCAAGAATCAAGACCACCACAGATGTGGTCTGAGCCTCAGCACTGCTAACAGGACAGCTTCAGAAAACAAAGAAGCCTGTGCAACACTGCCAGGGATGTTTGGTGTCTGTCCAGGGAAAAACAGTACAAACCAGTAGGAAAAGCTACTGCAAACATCAGGCTGGCCTGGAAAGACTCGAGCCTGTCAAACCTACATGGAGCCTAGACCACTTCACTGATTTTTAAGTCAATTTCCACTTCCTGGAATGCCAAGTAAGAAATGTTTCCCACTGCTGCAGAGGAGGGAAACAGAATCACTGTACAGCATTTCTCTTTTAAAAAAAAAAGAAAAAAACTAGTATCTGACACTTAAACTGGTCTGAGCAGTTAAGTCTGAAAACTGAAGTTTGTGTGGGCAGTATAGAGGAGGCAACTATCTGTAGCTGGTTCTGCTGTCCTCATGGACCCAATACCCATGTGAAGGAACCCTCACTGCAATTCTACTTAAATATGTTCAGCAACACTGTAGCATCCACTTATTTCAGAAATAGTGACAAGATTTGGTAGAAGTTACACAGCAGGTCTTCTGAGGAGACATGCAAAAGTGTCATCATCATGTATTCATCTTATACCCCAGGTCATTTTCTGAAGATTAAAAACATAACTAATTTTTATGGAATTATTTCAGAAATTCATTTAAAATCCCAGTTTCTTTCTACATTCACCCAGAGAACTGCCATCATCATCTTCCATTTTGTAGCTCCAAAAAATGTAATGCTACTTATGCACCTGTACTTACAAGATCTGTTACCAACTTACCAGTGATGTAGTAGACATGTTTCTGGTTTTCCTTCATCCGAGTGCAGTAGTCCTTCAGAGATACCATTTCATCACCAGAGGCAGATGTGTAGTACCTCAGTAATTCTGAGAGCTTCTTGCGGTTCTGGGAGTCCTCGTGTATACCGAGCTACAGAAACAGAAGAGAAAGCAAGCTTTTAAGCAATACTTTTAGTTAAATACTCAACTATAGTAGATTTGTAGCTTCTACAGTCAGTAGTACTATGCAGCAGGAAGACCACAAACCTTAATGTTCTTGGAGAACTGCTCATAGAACTTTTTGTAGTTCTCCTTGTCTTCAGCCAACTCAGTGAACAGTTCCAAGCACTTCTTCACCAAGTTCTTCCTGATCACTTTCAGGATCTTGCTTTGCTGCAGCATTTCACGAGAAATATTCAGAGGCAAATCCTCAGAGTCTACCACACCTCTCATGAAATCTGGAAGGTAACAGTGGGAATTAGCTTTCCACATCTCAAATCAACGTTACCATTCATCAGCTAGGTGGCTTTGCCTTTTTAAAAATGCAAGTTGGTTTCTATGTAATTCCAGGCAACAAACTAACCAGTACTTTAACTGCTTAGATACTTCCTCACCAACTCTGTTTAAGACAGTCTTCCTCCTCCCCCCCAATCTCTTTAAATATGAAGGGTAACTATGAAGTTGCTAAACAGTTTCTCTACTGTTCTGGAAAACACTCTCCTCACAAAGATACTCACTGAGATACTCAGGGATCAGTTCCTCACAGTTGTCCATGATGAACACTCTGCGTACATACAGCTTGATGTTATTCTTCTTCTTCCTGTTTTCAAACAGATCAAAGGGTGCACGCCGGGGGACAAAGAGGAGAGCTCTGAATTCCAGCTGCCCTTCCACAGAGAAATGCTGTGAAAAAAGAAGACAGTTTTGATCAGTTTGTACAGCTTTAACTCTCACTTCAGCAAAAGGCAGAAAGGCATGCAATAACCATCTGAGATTTCAGGAAAACATAGTAAGTAGCAAAGACATTCCTCAGGAACGAGTTCCTTTTTATTTGGCTCCCTATATACATACTGGACTTCAGGAAGCTTGCCTAGATGTCACCTACTGGGCTTCTAAAAGCACATGTATTCTTACAGCACTTCCCATATACAGACTAACTGTAGCACCAAGTGTCCCCTATCACATACTGGAAGTGTTGTAAGCAACAGTATCATTCCCAATACTGAGCAACTCACAGTAAGATGTGAGGCCATGGGGATCAGTTCAGTAGCATGAACCATGCTTCCAGATTTAGCTTCGTAACACCGGTTTTACCTGAAGCAATAAAAGAACTTACTTTGACAGCCAAGTGGTCTTCCCAGTCATTAGTTAGACTCTTGTAGAACTCTCCATATTCTTCGTTGGTGATGTCATCCGGATTCCTGGTCCAGATGGGCTTGGTCTTGTTGAGCTCTTCCTGATCAATGTACTTCTCCTTGATCTTCTTTTTCTTCTTCTTATCTCCATCCTTCTTTTCTTCTTCTTCATCAGAACCAACATCCTCAATCTCTGGCTTATCTTCTGCTTTTTCCTCCTTCTCTTCCTTTTCCTCTTCCTTTTCCTCAGCTTCATCATCACTCACCTCCTTATCACGCTCCTTCTCCACCTACAAAAGAGAGATCATTAGTTGAATACAGACACCTCTAAGTTTTATCAGAAACAGCCCTACGGTTGCCCTGTAGTCTCACAGAGCTAAAAATCACATGGTGCCACGTTTTCCTCCAGGACTCAACCAAAGAGCTACATTCCGAGTGCTGAAACTCAAGTGGTTTTTTTCCATGTCCTTATGTGGTAGTTTATATTATTTAATTTCCTTATACAGAATCTCTACTAACAATAGTGAAAACCAATTTACTCCATTTGCAGTTTGTTAAACTGCTAGCCTGGTAAAACACATGTTTTAACTTAGTTTTGTAGCACAAAGCTGTGCTCTCAGATTTCAAAGATTCACTTGTTTTAAGGTGGCAATATTGAAATTATGCATTCAAAGCAAGGTACGTACAAAGAGGGTAATAGGATAGCCAATGAACTGAGAATGCTTCTTCACAATTTCTTTGATTCGCCGTTCTTCCAGATACTCAGTTTGATCTTCTTTAAGATGCAGAATAACTTTTGTTCCCCGTCCCAAAGGTTCACCTAGAATGGAGTTCACAGGTTTTACTTGTGCAGCAAGAGACTACACTAATTCTAAAATTACACAGTCTTTAAAAAGACACTCCTGCATCAGCTATTTCTTCACCACTAGGAGACCTTAAGCTTCTGTGTACAGGAACAGCCTTACATACACTTCCTTAAGCTACATGTATTTAGCCTGCACTTTAAATAAGCTTGTGAGTATTTTCAATTAATTGATCTGTCCCTGTGTTATACTTTAAGTTTATACGTATATATATAGGATTTGTTTTCAATACACAAAATAGTTGAGTGCCAAAAACCTTCAGAAAGCATACTTTGAGCATGCAACACTTAATACTCACCATTATCAAGTCTGACAGTGAAAGATCCTCCAGCTGATGACTCCCAAGCATACTGCTCATCATCATTGTGCTTGGTGATCACTGTCACTTTTTCTGCAACCAGGTAGGCAGAGTAGAAACCAACACCAAACTGACCAATCATGGATATATCAGCCCCTGCCTGCAGTGCTTCCATGAAAGCCTTGGTACCAGACTTGGCAATAGTACCAAGGTTGTTGACCAAGTCAGCCTTGGTCATCCCTATGCCTGTATCCACAATGGTCAGAGTGCGATCATGCTTGTTTGGAATCAGATTGATTTTCAGGTCTTTTCCAGAATCCAGCTTGCTTGGGTCAGTCAGGCTTTCATACCTTATCTTGTCCAGAGCCTGCAAGAGAAGCAGCAGGCTTTAACATTCCCTGACTATTCTTAAGAATTGCAGTTCTCCTATTGACATGAACCAGGCTACGAGTTAAGATACTTACATCTGATGAATTGGAAATCAGCTCCCTCAGAAAAATTTCCTTATTGGAGTAGAAAGTGTTGATGATCAGAGACATCAACTGAGCAATCTCTGCCTGGAAGGCAAAAGTCTCCACCTCCTCCTCCATTGGTTGGTCGTGAGTTTCCACACCTTCTGGCATCTGCCAAGAGAGAGGGAGTTAAAATCCTGACCTAAACAGCTTGGTACACGTACCCTTTTACAGGCAGCAACACTCGCATTCCGAGACAGAAGTATTTAACTATGTTATTTCAAATATAACACCCTAAGAACACAAAACTCCCCCCCCAATCTTATTTCATGCCGGTAACAGTTCAGAAATTTTGATGACTGCAGAAACTACATAGAAAGATTTTAACTATAAACTTGCTTAGCATTCCATTTAATTTTACTTCATTTAAAGCAACACAAAACTTTCCTCTCTCCTTCCTAAATTTACAATTAACNATATAGGATTTGTTTTCAATACACAAAATAGTTGAGTGCCAAAAACCTTCAGAAAGCATACTTTGAGCATGCAACACTTAATACTCACCATTATCAAGTCTGACAGTGAAAGATCCTCCAGCTGATGACTCCCAAGCATACTGCTCATCATCATTGTGCTTGGTGATCACTGTCACTTTTTCTGCAACCAGGTAGGCAGAGTAGAAACCAACACCAAACTGACCAATCATGGATATATCAGCCCCTGCCTGCAGTGCTTCCATGAAAGCCTTGGTACCAGACTTGGCAATAGTACCAAGGTTGTTGACCAAGTCAGCCTTGGTCATCCCTATGCCTGTATCCACAATGGTCAGAGTGCGATCATGCTTGTTTGGAATCAGATTGATTTTCAGGTCTTTTCCAGAATCCAGCTTGCTTGGGTCAGTCAGGCTTTCATACCTTATCTTGTCCAGAGCCTGCAAGAGAAGAAGCAGGCTTTAACATTCCGTGACTATTCATAAGAATTGCAGTTCTATTGACATGAATCAGGCTACGAGTTAAGATACTTACATCTGATGAATTGGAAATCAGCTCCCTCAGAAAAATTTCCTTATTGGAGTAGAAAGTGTTGATGATCAGAGACATCAACTGAGCAATCTCTGCCTGGAAGGCAAAAGTCTCCACCTCCTCCTCCATTGGTTGGTCGTGAGTTTCCACACCTTCTGGCATCTGCCAAGAGAGAGGGAGTTAAAATCCTGACCTAAACAGCTTGGTACACGTACCCTTTTACAGGCAGCAACACTCGCATTCCGAGACAGAAGTATTTAACTATGTTATTTCAAATATAACACCCTAAGAACACAAAACTCCCCCCCCAATCTTATTTCATGCCGGTAACAGTTCAGAAATTTTGATGACTGCAGAAACTACATAGAAAGATTTTAACTATAAACTTGCTTAGCATTCCATTTAATTTTACTTCATTTAAAGCAACACAAAACTTTCCTCTCTCCTTCCTAAATTTACAATTAACGTACTTCTCACCACAGACCAACTGCACAGTGCAGGAAAAGAAAAAACGCAACCAAGAACTTAGCCTGGCACAGGACAGGTTTGCTGCATTACTCTGGTCTATTCTTATGGTAAATAATTTGTAAAAGTTTCCTTTTCTCACATCTACCTGCAATTTGCCCATGGAAGTATTATCTTCGGATACCGACACTATCTGCAACTGTAAGTTTTATACCCGCACGGTGCAGCCCAACACGCTACTCTGCCCTACACACAAATATTTTATACCCCAACCTGACCGGCCACCCGCAGCCTAGGATCGCCTCTGCCCGAGTCAGGGCTCAAGAACGACCCACTTAACTCGGGAAGGTAAAAATCCACCAACCACGACCCGGCTTTAACCGCCACAGAACCCTTAACCACAACGCTAATGCATTTAATAAAAGAGATAAAACAAAACCCAGCGGCTCTCGGATACAGGCCCCATGGGGAAGCGAGGCAGCCGGCGGGCGGGAGCGGGC
>VXBJ01006709.1:1228160-1283252 GCA_013400055.1 Nycticryphes semicollaris | reverse complement strand
TAGCCCTGCCGAGAGATGGTGGGGAGGGAGAAGGGGTGCAATGGCGCGGCACACACCAACCACCAGCACCCCCAAGGAAACCGGTCCCCCAGAGGCTCCATCCCTCACGCACCTCCGGCTGCTACCACCCCCACCGCTCACCTTTGCAGGGGGTAAGGTCTGCTGCTCGCTTCACTGAAACTGCAAACACGCACCACACGCACTCGCTCTACCTCCACTAGTGCGCGCTCCCCGCCGCCCGCTTGGTTTATATAGCCCTGGCGCCGCCTCCTTCCAGAACCATCGGGAACCTTCACTGACAANTGACGTCATTCACCGCCCCTACGCCTCTCAGAACGTCCTAGAAGCGGGTGGGGCTTCACGGGCGCGCTCTGGAGAAGGGCCTAGAAGCCCTAGGGCAGCTCTCCCTTCCAACCCCCCCACCCCCCCACCCCCCCGGCTCAGAATCGGGGTGCAGGGTGGCAGACGTCCCCCCTTCCCTGAGNGCGGCTGCGGCCCTGGCTTCCCACTCCTGAGGCTGCAGGGCAGGATGGGGAGGCTGAGGGAGCGGCGGGAGCCGCGGCCCTGCCCTGCCCTGTTCCTCTCGCCGGGCAGGACCATTCTGCGCTGCCGGGCGTGTCTGGGTGAATCAGGGCTTAGGGATGCTGTGGTGAAGCGTTTGGCCTGATGGAGAAAATAAAATCCCTTCTCACATGGCAAATACCAGCCTGAAAGTGGAACAAGGCCATGCCTCAGTCGATGTATTTGTTCAGGATAGAAAGAGTCAAGGGATCAAATCCAAGAAGCTCAGAAGGTCTACATAGCTATGCAGTTACTTAAGGATTTAAGTGCTAATAGTAGACATGAGACAGATGCCAGTGCTGTTTGGTTTGTTAATGGCCCAAAGCCTGAAACCTGCTGGGATTCTCAGCCTGGATGTGGCCTTTGCCATCTAATCTCTGGGAAATCTCAGTTGTTGTTCAAAGGGCCCAGCTACAGACATCTTTATGCATACATTTATACACCTTGCATAAAGGCTTTGATAAGTACATGGCTCATTATACCCAGTAGCTCTGTGATTACAGCGTTTAGCAGGGGAGTTATTTTTATATCCTGAACGACCTGATTGCAAGTAGGGAGTTAAATGCAGGTCTTCCATGTCTCAGGAGAATGATCTGCATCACATATGTTCCAGAACAGGCTTCTAAAACTTACTTCTTGGAGCTGATCCACTTTTGTGGATAAAAATACCAAGTGAAGCTACATGTTATGACTGTACTGATGTAAGTGAATTTAGACCATCTCCGTGCCCTAAAGAATAACTATTTATTTATTTGAGGAATAAAACCCATGCTTTTTTCTGTGGCAAAAATTCATCCCAGGTACAACTCCTTGGCGTTTTCTGATTGCTCTCTAATGTATCCCAGACAACTATCTTGTTCGACATCTGACTGACTTTTGGGATTCAAAATTTAATATGTCTAACCTGCCCTTCTCCCACTTAAGCATCCTAGATTACACTGGGTAGCCTGCCCTATGAACTAGATGCTGCAGTACTTAGGTCATTTAACCAAAGATCCTTATGCTGAATTTAACACGTGTAGCAGCCATTATCCTGCAGTTTGACCTAGAGAAGCAAATCTGATTGATTTGGGGCCTACAGACTTGATTTTGTTGCAATGTTACCTCTTTCAGTGAGTTTTCAGTACTTATCAGTATCTGCCAAGAAGATACATTGCATGTGTATAAGACATCAAGTAGGCTCAAGGAATTGAAATTACAACTTGTTTCATTGCAGTTTCTGCTGTATCTGGCTCAGTATCTGTATTGGTGCAATGACTTAGAGGACTCTGCCCTTTTAAATAGTGGCGCTACAGCTCTGACCCAAGCAGTTGGCCAAAATAGAGGGTCCTGTGGGTTATTTTAATTAGAGGGAAAAACTAATTGTGGTGTCAACAATAACATAAAAGGGTGTGTATAGATGAGCTGATGTTCAGCACAGGAGAAACCAAACTGTAAGAGTGAAATTATTTGCTCACAGTTCTAAGTCGCTGAAAAACCTGGATTTCAGCCAATGCTCAGTCTAGAAAGTTCTGTGGTTCTCTCTGGGTCACCTTTTTAGTGCTTATTCTGGCTGGTGGTTGTCTGTACCTTCTTTGTGTCTGAGACTGTGGTGCTTCTCAATGCATTTATTTTCTTTTTCTCTCAAACACACGCCCTTCTACAAAATAATGAGCACCGTGTCCTTTTCTTTGCATAGTGACTATGATTTCAGTGGTCCGACAGCTGCTTTGGTTGTCTGCTTCTGTCAAGCAGCTTAAGAGCTTTTTACCACTATCCTAATAAAGCGTGACAGTTATACCCAAGCATAAGAGGTAACTTTCATGTTTTTCTTAGATTAAAAATAGTTCTGCAGTAGTGTAAATTCTGTAGGACATGCCTTCTGGCTGAAACCCTCTTACATTCAGATTCCATTAACTGAAATATTTTCTTACATTTATTTGGGTCAAACCAACTTTGTATTGTAGCGAACTGCTAAGCTATTACAATTTATGGAAATCTGTCCAAGCACTTTTTTCCAGTAATATCTTACTAAAATTATTTGTCTGCTCTCCTTTTGAGATGCTTAGAATTTAAAGAGTGCTGCTTTATCAAAATATTTAAGATGTTTTTTAGAGAAAATATTTTCCTTTCTAATCTCTTGATTAAGGTGGATTCAGTCATTCAGACTTAGGGGCATATGTAATTTTAAACATGTGAAGGTTTTGCATATGTCTGCAGGATCATGTGCCTTTATACTGTCTAATGTAGCAGTCATATCATTCTGTTCCTCTTTTGTGATCCTGTTATTCAGCTTTCAAAAGCAGACTGGTTTCTTTTGTCAAAAATTTTTTGACAAGTGCATTAGGAGAAAGTCATTTCATACCAAACCATCTAAGTTTTCCCAGCTCTGCTTAACCCAAGTTCCCGTGTGCCTGTGTGAAACAAGTATTCTCTTCATGACTTGTGAATAATCTATATTCTTTTTGTTCTGTTTTGCAGTAAGGGCTAGTGAGAGTAGGCACTTTTTTCCTGTGGGTACTCAATTTTAACTGAACCCAGTTTTGTATTGTTTCAATTTTAGGCTAAAAAGGCTGCCTCCAGACTTGGTTTCTGTCAAAATTAATTTTCCAGGAAAACCTGAGCAAAATACTTCCTTTTTTTTCAACCAAGAGATTAATATACTTTCATATTTTAACAGATAGTTCTATTAGCACGAGAAATGCTGGGGCCTGATATTTTCAAGCCCTACATTCACACAGGCTTGTTCCCTCTCCTATTCCCTAGACGCCCCCGACCCCTCTCCTCATCATCCTAAGCCCGTTTGTCCTTCCTCTGCCGTCCTTTAATGTTCCGCCTGGGCAAGAAGCAGCGCGTACTACGGCTGGTGCACATGGGGGTGCCCAGTGAAGAGCTGGCCATTGCCTCCTAGCTGTTAGTGCAGCCAAACAGGGAGGATAAACCTGAATTTTCCCTGCTGCTTCCTTCAAAAGATTCAATGAGAACACACGTCTCTGCTGTCCACCTATTGATTTTAGTAGACCTTAATGTCTCTGCCACCCTCCCTTCCTTTGTTGACTTTGACTGAATTGCCTAAATAGGTCAAAATTATTAGGGAGGGACTGATGTGCTTCATTATTGCATGTGCTTCATTTCCTTAATTCTTCCATTTTTTGAACAGTTGTAGCCAGTATCTCAGGGATTTACATGGGATTTCATTTTTTTCAATTGTACAGTCTTAAAATAAATTACATGGGGTAACTACCATTTATTAAGTAAGATTTACAGCTTCAAGCATTACTATAAATGCAAAGGTAAAAAACACCAGTAGCCGCAATATTCAATTCTAACTCCAAATTCAAATCTCAGGCCAGTAGTTGATTTGCCATTTTCTTGTCAGAATCTGAGCAATTTTTGCTTTCAGAAAATTCATATTTCAATCAAGCATTGAAGAACCAGAAGCTGTTCATAGAATCATAGGACAGTTTGGGTTGGAAGGGACCTTTAAAGGTCATCCAGTCCAACTCCATTGCAATGAGCAAGTGCATCTTCAACTAGATCAGGTTGCTCAGAGCCTCGTCCAACCTGACCTTGAATGGTTCCAGGGATGGGGCATCTACTGCCTCTCTGAGCAACCTGTTCTGGTGTTTCACCACCCCAGTGTAAAAAACTCCTTCTACCCTCTTTTAGTTTAAAACCATTACCCCTTGCCCTGTTGCAACAGACCCTGCTAAAAAGTTTGTCCCCATCTTTCTTATAAACCCCTTTTAAATACTTGAAGGCCGCAATAAGGTCTCCCTGGAGCCTTCTCTTCTCCAGGCTGAACAACCCCAACACTCTCTGCCTGTCCTCGTAGGAGGGGTGCTCTCTACCTGCTTTGGATCTGCTCCAACAGGTCTTTCCTGCGCTGAGGGCTCCGGAACTGGACACATTACTCCAGCTGGGGTCTCACCAGAGCAGAATAGAGGAACAGAATCACCTCCCTTGACCTGCTGGCCATGCTTCTGGTCAGCCCAGGATAGAGGTGGCCTTAAGGGCTGTGAGCGCACATTGTGGGCTCTCTGGCTTTTCATCCCTCAGTACCCCCAAGTCCTTCTCAGCCGGGCTGCTCTTAACCCCTTCATCCCCCAGCCTGTCTTGATATCGGGGATTGCCCTGACCCAGGGGCAGGACCCTGCACTTGGCCTTGTTGAACATCATTAGGCTCACACGGGCCCACTTCTCTGTTGTTCTATACCAAGAACACACGGTAGGAAGTTAGAGAGTTTGCTGCAGTAACTGCATGGGCCTCAGTCTTGCAGTTGTTGATTTCCTAAGGATGAGTCCCACGCTTGTTCCCCAAATATATATTTGCATCGTAATAGAGTCTTTAATTACACAATTTCAGAGAACTCCTTGCAATATGAAAGTCACAAAATCGAAAAAGAACAAAGTAAAAGATGTCTGGAAGAAAAATATTCAATGTTCAAAGCATTGGAATAACACCCAGGAAAACTGGGGTTTATTCTTGATTCATTCAAAGGCTTCTTCAGTGTTGCTGAATAAGCCCTTTTTCAAAATTATTATTATTTTTATAAGCCACAAAGAAATTAAATGATATTTGCATAGAGAATTCTAATTCCAGCATTTAACTAACTTTTGAGTACTTGGTGTTGTAGCCTTAATGCTTTTATAACATTGCTTTTAGATTATTTCTGTTTGAGTTCTGACAGAGATTTGTCATGTTATCTCAGTGCTTCAGGGTTTACTTAAGGAAAACAAAGCAGCAGCCGCTGAAATCACCCAAACAGTAGATTTCAGAAGCCTGACATAAGTAGAAGGATGTGATAATATGTGTCTAGTCTGCTTTAACACATGGAATTATTCATGTAAAATGTGTGTTATCATAATGAAATGTAAAGCAGTCTATGGATCTCTGACTGAACAACGCTTCATGCTTTCTTAAAACTGTTCCTTAGGCTGTCATGCTTCATACTTTCTCATGTCTTACTGGAAGACAAAATGGTCATAAGATCTTTAGGTCACAAAAAAAGTGATTCATACCAGGATAGGTATGAATAGGATCAATAGTCAGAAGGAATGTTTTTGCAGTTTTGCAGTTTTCTCTGCTTAAGAGGCAGAGAAAAATCGATAAAATGTAGTTGTGACGTTGAACTGTAGGTGGCAGCAATAATTGTGTGGACCAAGGGCAATATGTAAGTGTCTTTTTTTCTGAGTTTATGATTCTTCAAGTACGTGTTAGGGAGTGTGATAACTGCCAGAGTCATTGCTCTCAGAGAGAGTTCTGAAGGGGCTCAAACTGATGAACAAGAATATATTTCTTGTAGCAGAAGTCAACAACTCTTCTATTAGTAAATGTCAAGTATAATTCATAACAAAAGCTCAGCTGCATAGAAAGGCTGAGAGAACGAGCATGGAAAGGCCTGGATTCATAACACGTTAACAAGGCCCCAGAATAATTGTCTAATCTTATAATAAATTACTTTATATGCTGCTTGTTACAAAATTATTACATCAGATTAAGTTTATAACTGCTACAATTCGATATTTTACATTAGTTCTTATCTTGATATTCCTTTGTGACTGGAACACGGGATACTGTCTTTATAGTTTTATACTTTATATCATGATTTACACTAAAATAAAGGCATAAATATGCACTTCTTAGCTGAAATTGTACGTAGAAAGCAAGTCTTATATCTATATAAACATAGTGACACAGAACACTTCATCTTTCACGGAGTTTCAAGTGTTTATTCCAGTATCTGGTTCTGCTCTTTGCTTTGGGAGCACTGGAAGATGACAGCAGTACCTATTTGCTGAAATGTGTGCCTTCTTTGTCTAGCATGGGACCAATAAAACAGTTCATCCAGTTATTTGGATGCAGATTGACAGGAGAATGTCATGCTCCCTTAAATTAGGAATAGTTACATTAACATGTTAGCTTTGGAGGAAGAAAATAGGTACGGTGTCAGCTGTAACATTTATTATCTATAGCTAAGAGCTTTTTTTCCATTCGTAGGTATAAGTTTCAATAAATCTTAATTCATAAGGAGGAGAAATTTGGAGAAAAAGCTCTTCCAGGGACCAGGAGGAGGTTTGACGAAGAAGCCCCCAGACAAACAAAATCTTAGACTTCCCATGAAGATGATAAGAAATTATAGTGATGGTAAAGTTACATCACTAGAGAAATAACTTAATAGAGCCTCAGCATCAACAAGTGTGGAAATAAACTTGATACTTTTCCCCTGTATATATTCAAATTCTAAGAACTGGATTCAGTATAACAGAAGGTTATGGGTGTGGGTTTAGTACATGTAACACGTAAATGCTATTTTAATGAGTACGTACATACTTTATTTTGTGTGCATGGTAGATTTAGTGACAAAACTGTCCTTCAAGCCACCTTCAAAACAGTAGAACCAAGACTTTAAAATCTTAAATTGAATCTATATTAATCTAAACTAGAAAGCTCTGTACTATTGGAAATTATATCACAAAGCATGCATTCTGTACTTCACTAAGTTATTCTTGATGCAATAGTATTTATTTTTCAAATTACTGAACACAAATCTCATTTTAGAGTTGAGGCAGATAAGTAGAATGTGACAGAAAAGTTGATATTAGGAGATAAATTTTGGGTTCGTTTTAAATAGACACGGAAGGTACGTTCTAGTCCTGGATTTTAAGGAGGTAAGCAGATGCTGAGGGACGCAGTTCATGAGTCACCTGTTCTGGAATGATCACATTTTTGGATAAAGATTTTATATAAAGCAGATATTATTTTATATAAAGAAGACATTTTTGGTATCAGATTGTTCCAGTACCTTCAGCAAAGGCAAGAAAAAAGGTTGTTGGAAAGGCCTTCATACTTCAGGAACACTTCCAAAGCACCTACTTCTTAATAAGAACCGTTCCTAGAGAGATAAAACCTTCAAAGAAAGGTTTACCTTAGAGATGAGAGGATTTGGGGAAAGAGAGAGCAATCTGATGTGGAAATCACTTAGACTTTCAGATGCAGTTGTGAATGGAATTTTAGTTGTTTAAAGAGTTGAGGAAGTAGGTTTACTAAGCAGTGACAGCTGCAATCAGGGTAAACTAGATTAAAAAAAATCAATTACACTTTTTTATTGAGGATACTTAGCATGCAATAACCTCAGCCATCTCACTTGTAAGAGGGCACAGAAACAGGAAAAGTTCAAGTACCTTACACAACTTCTGCTTCAGTTGGTGCAGAGAAGAATGTGATAAACCCAGTTGTAGAAAGAATTTGCAGTGTGGACTTTTAGTTAATTATTAAGTTTGAATTAAGTCTCAAAACTAGCTCTGATATCATGCAGTCAAATTGGTTTGGATCTCACCAGTACGAAAGGAGCAGTGTGAGAAAGAGCTGTAAGAAGCCTTGGCTGAGAGTTCCCCTCCTTTGTTTAGGAGCTGTGTTTATGCCTAGGCCCTCGGCTCTGATCCCTGCCTGAGCGATGCTGCAGCTGTGCCTGGGTTCAGCCTCGTACTTCGCTGATCCCAGCTTTGACGCGCTGATGTGACTCCTTGGCTTGGCCTTGGGCCTACCTCATTATTCCCGATTTGTGTGGTGATCCGTGAGCTATTGGCTGAAACATCTTCTCTGCTGCAATATCTGTGAAAAAGTATTCTATAAATGTTAATAAAGAGTATATATAAAATATGTTCTATATAATATAAATATGTAACTACTTAATAATTATATAAAGTTAGCTAATCAGAATTCAGTACACACTGGGCTATACCAGGAGTCTGCTGCATGCCTAGAAGTTTCAAATGTCACCCTGAAGCATGTTTCAACAAAAGTTTAGAAGTCATAGGAATTTTAAAAATCTGCAAGTTCAGGATCCACATTTTTCAGGAAGGGAGACTATTAACATTTAAAAGAGATGTCCCTGGAGTCAATTCTTTCTAGTATTTCCAACATAGGATGCAGTCTTTACTTTAGCAATCTGTACTGTAAGAAAAAGTCAAGAAAATAGCTTAAGCACATCTGTATGTTCTGCATAGACTCTTTTGTACATGGTTGATAGATTTAATTATTTTTTCTTATATATATTTCAGACAGTGCTTTCATTTTATTAGAGATACTGTTAAACAAAAACCAAGATACTAAATTTATGGAGTACTCTCAGATAATCACAGATCAAAGCTTCCAACAATATCCATGATGAACACTCTGCTTAGGCATGGTTTAATGTTATTTTCCTGCTGTGTCAGACAGATCATAAGATTCATTTCTCGTGAAAAACCAGGGAGCTCTGAATCCCAGCTTTCTCTCCACAAAAGAATGCTGAAAAAAAAAGGTTAGTAGCAGTAAGATAATTCTGATTGAAGCTGATTGTGAGTAGGTACTTTGAGAAATTTTGTCAAGAGCTGTTTAAGTACTTGATTAATCATATACAAATCTATCTGTAGGCTACAGTATCCAGGCATAGTGAAATAGAGGGAAAGTCAGTTTTCATCTCTTTCAAAGAGATGCTTCCTGCCACGCTGAGGCAAATCTCCTAAAGTAACTTGGCTGTTTATACTGAAATCCCACTTTGCAATCAGCTGCGCTGAGGGTATTCTTAGCCGGTTAATATTCATGTCAGAATAATGCAGCTGCTCTACATTATAAAAGTCGGACGGACTGGAGTTACTTGAAATCACCAGGTTATTTCTTAATCAGAGTGATGCTAGTTAATACTTGCCAGGAGATCTCTGCCTTTTTTCTCTCACACTGACAAACCAAAACAAGAGAGAGGAAAATCCCTCCAGATTGACTCTTTCAGCTGGGTGGGAGTCACATTGACTCCTGTCACTAACAAACTAAACTATTTCAGATGCTGAAACATCTGAAATCTGCTGACAGCCCAGAATATCTGCATCTCCACTTTATTTGGTTTAGATATGTCTGGAATAGTAAAAGTACCTTTATTTTGTCAAATTCAAGTTACTTTTTAAATGTCTAGTGTTTAAAATATAAGCAGAAAGTTCACTCTAACCAGAAAAGTTACTATAAAATAAAACTATAAAAACCTGATGATATAGTGCGTTTTCAGTGTCTTATTCTTGCTGTCTTTCACAGTAGATCTACAAAGGTAATTTGCAGGAAGGAGCAGTAAAGGCTTGGAATAGTAGAAGAAGGGATTTTTCACCTTTTCTTCCTCAGCGCATAGATGCTCTTTGTATTGACTTATCTAAAATTGTATTTTCTCAGACCATTTGTTCAAAATGAAATCTCTCTCTTCCCTGTGGTTCTGTATAACTGTTCCAAGTTTATTTTATCTAACAGAAATACAGTTCTGAATGTATACCAAATATAACCATGATGACTTGGCCTCCTTCTTCTTAGTTGCCTGAGACAGAAAATTACAGAGGGCCATTCTGTTCTCTAGAAATTTCTGCGCTCACATTCTTTAATCTGCATGTTATGTCCATCTTGATTGACTTCCCCCCATGTCCCTGCTTTTTTAAGAGTAAAGGTCTTCATAGGTCATATGAGAAGTATTTCCAACTCTGCTTTGTAGTTTTGTAGACTTCATCCATGAAATGCTACTGATACACCTGGCAAGCAAAGTACCTCTCTAAACTGCCTTTCGCTCATCCGTTCTCAGTTTTGGAACTACAGCCATAATCATTCTGGCTTTAAAAACGGAATTACTAATTAGTCAGTGCCAACCAGTCCTCTTTCAGAAGTATATCTATATATGTCAGGAGATTTTTTTTGCCCCAAATGTACAACTTCAGGATATATCAGTATAAAATACACATGCAGAGTTTATTGCTTCACCTGCATAAGTAGGATCTTCAGCTACAAATATGTGTTTTCATTGTTAAGTAGCCCAGATTTTAACAAAAGCATTGACTGTGTCTTACTACATTCATTAACATAAATATTAGCTTTGTAAGGCATCCTCTGGGTTGGTGAATGAGAAGCTCAGCATCTAGATTTGACTGATACGTGATACAACTCTATTTTACATAGACAGTACTCTTAAAGAGATCATTAGGAAAATAAAGTGAGAAATTATCACACAACATAATGTAGAGTCCTTCTTGTAAATGTTAATGCCACCAGTACAAAGACAGCTTAGTTGATGTTGTACTTGTAGCATCTGGGAATGATGCAGGGACATTAGGTATGCAGCTAGAGTTTCAAAGCATGTACTATTAGCATCTCAAACAAGGCACTTACAAAGGGTGTAATTGGATAGCTGATGAATTGAGAATGCTTCTTCACAATTTCTTTGATTTGCCTTTCTTGCAAATATTCTCGTTGGTCTTCCTTCAGATTCAGGATAATCTTTGTTCTGCAGCCATGGGGTTCCCCTTGAGTGAAATCTGAGAGTTTTAGTGGCAGCGCAAATGGCCAAATAGCAAGCTTTTTCTGAAACTGAGGGTTAATATAATTGTAATAAGAAATTTTTAATTGTCACTGACCACCTGAGAATGATGAGCTGGTGCTTTATACCTATTCTGTGCTCCCAATAAATGCAACTGCATTAATTATACCATTTCAATGTATTTTTCCCCCAACTTTCAAAACCCTCATGAAGCAAAGCAGTACACAGCAGCGTATGCAAGAGGGAGTTTATAGTGCAGAAATTCATTACGTGTGACTTTTTTCTTTAAATGTTATGCACACTAAAGATGATTTGCAGCAGTGGTGCTGTATTGTATGATACCATCTTCATTCTCTTGCTATACAAAGTTCAGTCAATGGTTAGTACCTGGCCATGACAAATTTCCTGCTAAAGTTAGAGATACTATTTGTGGGAAAATAACGGAAGATTGGCAAGGATGATTGTAAACATACTCAAGTGACTTGCATGTGAAGTGCTGGAAAACATATATCACACTAATTTATGTGCTTGGCAAGTAGAACAATCGTGCTTAGATAATGTAGTGATGGACTCAGGGGCACCTTATCGAACATGCTTGAGATTCCTGCCCTGCTGGTCTTTGAGAAGATCAAAGCACAGTGGAAAACTGCCTGTATGAACCCTTGAAATACAGGTGAGAATAGTCAGTTTGAGCTCTCACTGTCTCACTCACTAAGAAGGACTCTCTCTCTCCATAGTGGCTGTGTTCCCTGACTTGCACGCCTCCACTGGGATGCTGCTTCAGAGATCTCCTGGTCTGCAAGTTATTGAGACTAAATTTGTTCTTTGCCTTTGATCGTCCATAGTTTTGTGGTTGTTCCTATGTCCTGCCTGTGTTGGCTCACACACTGTTATATCAGATTGTGCACCTGTGCTCCCACCACTGTTCTGCAGTACATTCACTTGACATTAGCCAGCCGCGAGGCAAAGAATAGTGAATTCCATTCAGGAACACTTATTGTTATCAATGACAGCAAGAGAGCCTTGAATTGAAGGTGACAAACATACTGCCCGTCTTTTTGCTTTGTGAGCACGGTCACTTTTACAATCAGGTAGGCAGAAAAGAAGCTGACCCTGCAGTGACCAGTCCAGGAGACAACAGCACAAGCAATACTCCTATGCTGGACCTCATGGTAGTAAAAGGTCAGCTTTGGTCATCCTGTGTCTGAATCCAAGATGTTTGGAGTGCAATGGTGGTTGTTGGGTCAGTCATTCCTGGGATCAAGCTTGTTTGAATCAGTCAAGACCTTGAGTCTGATTTTGTCCACAGACCACAAGAAGGCTTGAGCATTCTCAGGATATACTTAGGGACTTAGGCTGTATTTTACTGGCTGAGTCATGTTAATAGCTAGATTACTTGCAACCAATTAATTGCAAACCAGCTTTCTCAGAAAGGTTTTCTTGCTGGAATAGAAAGTGTTGATGAGCAACTATATTTCAGCCTGGAAGGCAAGAGTCTTCTTTTCATCCATGGGCTGATCTTCAGTTTGCACAGATTCAGTGTTAATAAGGATAAACAGAGCTGAAACCTCACTGCATGTGTATTTTATACACGCACACTTGGCTATGGCATATGGCTTTTTAAACTGAGTGAAAAAATACAAATCATTTTGGATATATGTCTTGAGAGAGAAAGAAAGACTGATATAATTATTGTTTCAGATGTATCAATACTCCAGTGTATATTTTGGATTTTCACTTCTTTCTGATTTCTAATTTTTTGCTTAAGATTAAGATAGTGGTGGATGAATAATTGTTTAATCAAGAGGAATTTTGTAGGCTTTTAAATGTAGCCATATTAGATTGTATTAAAAAGCTTGAAAAGTTATCACAGAATTTGATTTATTATCATTAATTAATTACCTGTTTGCACTCTGGGACATCCCAGAGTTTAAATTTTACAGTTATGAAAAAATAGCAAAGACTGGAGATTCTCACTCTCCTTTAACTAACTGAAATGTTACCTGTTTAGCAACACAAAGGTAATTATTTTAAGAATAAGGTTAAAATTTCTCTGGGAGAATGACAGATATTGGTTTAATTGGTATAACAGTGAGACAAACACAGACTTGCTCATGATCTATTCAAGTCAGAATAATACTACAAGGAAACGCATGTTATTAAAGGGACATGTTGTAGTGTAAAGTCCCTCCTGTTGATGGTTTACCAGTAGCCAAGCCTCAAAACACCTAAAGATGCAGAATTCATATTTAATGTTCCTATTTAAGTTCTGCTTAAACAACCTGCTTTGTTCACCTGTTTTGAATGAAGACCGTGAGAGCCCAGTGACTCGCAACCAGCTGGTTTTATTTTGCCCATGGTCTCTCACTGCTGTGGGAACGAAAGAAGACAAGAAACAGAACAAATTATAATTTAGACTGACTAGAAAGATTATGACAAGATTATGTTTGAATTCTCCAAAGGGAAGTGATGGGAAGAAACATACAGTAGCCACATTTCAGCTTACTTTAGCAGAACAACTAATCTTCATCAGCTAAGCCTGGCAGTAGAAGAATCACTGTCATCACTCTTCTTTCTGCAGAATTTCCTCTGTAGGTAACCTTCAAACCACATTTTTAAAAAAATTGCTTGGCTTAGACATGCAGCGGGAGAAGGAGAGTAGAGGAACTGAACAAGACTCCTTAGGCATGGAGCAAGTCAATACAGATGCTGAGAGTACATTACTCTGATAAAGCGTGTATCAAAGGCTGACTGGTTTTGCTAAACTATATATTAGAGGCAAGCATCCTTCTCATTTGTTGTTTGGAAACTGTGATCCTGATCCTGCACTTTGAAAGAGCTTTTATAATAACTTATTCTTACAGAAGGTAAGTAAAATGCTACCTACTCAAAATAGTGTTGACTTACATTGATATTGCACAAATATAAATTATCATGTTAAGGGTAAACTTACACATTCACAGAGTGTTTGAGGTTGGAAGGAAACTCTGGAGGTCATCTCATCCAAGCCCTCTGCTCGAGCAGGGGCACCCAGAGCAGGCTGCCCATGACAATGTCCACTAACAGCTGCTAATGATAATAATACTAATGAGGATTCCTCCTTGGTGCTTGCACTATCGCTACAGTGGGCAAAGGGAGGGATATGGGTCTCTGTGTGTGCCCTGCTACCCAGATAAGAGCTGGGACATGAGAATTCAGCATGAAGTCTGCCAAGTTTGCAATGCTGTTAGAATTCACCAGATGGGGCTAATACAGCAAATATAAATATTCTCTACAGAAGTCATACTGAGCAAATATATATAGATAGGTAGATAGACCAATATATATTTGTACATATGGTATACTAGTTTCAACCTTCTAAAAGTCTTTTTTTTCTTTTTAAGTTAACCCCCTCAATGAGCCCATCATTTATAGTAACTACTTTGTTTCTAAAATTTTCAATGAATTACATGTTTGACTATTCAGCCATTCACCACCACATAACAAACCAATAGTTGTCTCAGGAAATCTGTAGGTTAGATCAGGCGTGCTTATTTTCAGTTCTTTTAAAAGTCTCTAAACAACTCTAAAACCACATACGTAAAAGTGGAAGGGAATATATTGTCTTCAATTCCTAGATGCTATGCTTTTTTCTATGTTTAAATGAAAATACAAATAAAAGTTGTAAAAATTATTTTAAGCTTATAATTGTGTAGGGTTTCCCTTTTCATATGGTACACTGATAGAGAGACTGATCCTGTCTCCTAAGTCTGTCTCTCTGATTCAGTTTCATTTAGAGACTCTGAACATGTTTAGGCATCGCAGTAAAATTTTAGTTAGTTGATTTTAAAAAAAGGAAATCCCTGCATACCAGTGCATCTATCAAGTGTTCTTGTCTGGGCCAAATCACTGAATCAGGAAGTTAGTATTTGAAAATTTATAGTAATTGCCAGTGAAAGATGTCTGACACTTTCTGTATTCTACCGTTTCTTTAATAAGCAATTCTACCATTATTACTATCAAAAAAGTAATGAAAATACATCCAAATTTAGTACGTATCTACACTATATTCTATAAATATACCCTATATTTACACCTACTTATGAAAATAGAAATAACAGTGAGCAAATAGACATCAGATGGCATTTAACTCAACCAGCTGAACAGCTATTGGGAAATAACATAAATCATGTTATACCTAGCACTCGCTCATAGAAAGATGGAGGCAGAAGACAAGGAATGTCTTGCTAATATGCATACTTGATTAAATGGTTGCTGATAACCATACATTACATAAGGACATCATATTATACGAGCTGGATAAGGATGGTAGTTTCAGGTAAACCAGAAAAACAGGGGCTCAAGAGCCTACTCTACATACGTAATCTTCAAACCACACTTTTCTTTAGTAATCCCATCACTTGCTTTATACATGCAGCTACAGCGAGAGAGTAGAGAGAAACTGAAACTGAACAAGTCCCATTAGGCACGGAGGAAGTCAGATTTCCAGTTGGACAGGTACTTAGACTGCTGAAAGCATCAGTGCTAATATTTTTTTATGATTAATTATGTTTTTGTGTGATGAAATTATAAGGTATATCTGATAATGACCTAAGAATACATGCGTCATAGCAATAAATCCCCATCCTCCTGAGATAACAACTCTTTGTCTTGTAGATGGCAAAATCTCTATCATAAGAATTGACGGAAAAATTGTATTGTGAAGTTTTGTCTAAACAGTTCCACAGTTCTGCTCACCAGTCTTCCTATTCCCAGGTATGAGTAAGTTCTGGACACCAGATGGATGTCAAAGACTGGTGAATTTAACTTATGCCCTTCTTGCCTTGCAAATGAGTCATGAGCATGACCATACTAATGACCATAATGAAGCCAGCACATAATTCAGAGAAATAAACTCTCTTTTCTTTAAATGTGTAATGATTCAACTAGCTGTGAATGAACAGACTGTGCTTTGCAGTATCCAAATCTCCTGTGCTTCAATGAGCTCATAGAAAAACTCATTAAAAGTCCCATTAGAAGACCATCTATTTAAAACTTCAATGTTTCATCTAAAACAATTTGGACACAGTCATTCAGGTCATGGAACTGAACTTGCACTTAAAAGATTGATGGAGAATCTCCTGACTGGACAGAAAGCTGACAGCTGTTCATCTGAAGCTCTCTGCAAGAGGTTTGAGATAATATTACCTTGTGGAAGAAAGGTGCTAAGGGAATGCAGAATGTGCTAACAAGTTTTCAGTTCCTCTTTGAGAAATACACCAAAGCAACAGAAAAAGAACTCTGTCAGATAGGTAGATGACCCGAGGGAGACAGTGGAACCTTGGATAAATTTAAGACATCCATGCACATACCTCTCAAGTGCAAAATGTTAACTTTTTAGAACTTTCAGTACTTACTGACTTCTTTGTTTTAGGCTGGTAATGCTTCGCTTTCCTTGACTGTTAAAGTCTGTTCTTTTCAAGGACACCTTTCTCAGGTTTCCTTATTTCCTGTTCTGTTTAGGGAGTCTGAAATCACACAATGGCAGCCTCTTTTCTTGCACGGATGACTGTTAACTAACTTGTTCACACCAGCTACAGGTTGCTTGACTGACTTGCAACACCTATCGATAACCACATATTAACATAACACGATGACACATGAAAATCAGCTGAATGAAACAGTTGATTCTGATGGAAGAAAAAATGATTTGAAGCCTTTACATACTGAATCTTTTGTGGCTTAAGTTATAGACACACAAGAGTCTATTGCAGACTGTAGTTTAAGAGTGTTCTTGGCCTTCTGGTGCTACATTCTCACAGTGCAGCATCTCACTGATAAACATTGCTGTCTAGAAATTCCAGGTTTGTAAGAAACTCAGTCCTTGCTGCTGACCAACTATCAGACCTTACTAATTCACAAGTGTGTCACTCCTCAGCTGGGTTACAGACATACTGTAAGGATGAATGTCTCCCATATATAGGGAGTTTTGAGAATTAAGTAATGCTTTAGCACATCTTAGAAACACATGCTATTTGTAGGCATATCGTACCAATCTCTCTGGCTTTCCATAGAATTTGTATTAAATTCATTATCTCAGTCTTATCTTCAGAGAACATAACTTCCAGTACAGCTATGGCTTCAAGATAAGAAGTTGTCTGTTGACAAGACCAGACTCTTCACTATGGAGTTGAGTTAGTCCATTCAGGAGACAACTTAGAGAGAGCTGATTGCAAACAGCAAAATGAAGTCTCCCAAAAACACAACAGAGTTCAGTGTCATCCAATCCCAGTTGGAAAGCAGACCTTTTTTACCTTGCCTTCTTTAATACAAATGTTTGTTTTTAAAAATATCCATTTATTTTTAAGTAATTAACCCCCCAACTATGAAAAGAAAATGTTTCACATGCTCTTGCTGTTAAGGAGGGGTGAGAATACAAACAAGCCATGTGTTCTAGCATAGCAGAAACTTATTGGATGCCACCCTTTGTACTACAGATCATAATGCATTATCTCATGTATTGAGTTTTAAATGTAGGTAGTAGTTAAGGAGAGATTCTTAATGCAAAGAAGGAGCTGTGAAACTATGCCATAAACAATATTTTCTCATTATGAAAGCAAGTTAGATGTACTTAAAAGTCCATGTAAGTCACTGGAAACATATTCCCAACTCAGTAATTCTTTTTCTTCTCTCCACAAGAAATGGAACTTGCATGTCGTTCTCCTCACCAGCATTGACCAGCTTAATTCAGATGTGTCGCTTACATATCTCTGTTAGTAATTAACACACATTCATAATTTGTTACACTTTGACATGCTGAAGAGCTTTTGACTCTTTTTACTCTCAAGCCACTTGCATACTAAGTGCCTAAATTGGTTTTGGCATCAGAAGTCCAAGCAGGACTTCATAGACCTACTAGAGTTGACAGACACTGCAGAGACGGTCTCTTGATTCCTGCATCATAATCTGCAGGCAGCGCACACTAAGATAGATGCTGTTTGCATGATGGAATATGGGTGTAGTCACCATCCTCTTCTTTCTTTCTTTCTTTTTTTTTTTTTTTTTTGGCTCAGCAGAGCTGCTGGAAACATCACTAATATCAGTTGTTGTACTTTGCATGAAATGTGACATGGCATTCACATTCCAGCATAGAAAAACTGTGTTGCTAACTCTACTTGTATTGCATGTGTTCTAAAGCTTCAGTTTCCTCATGGCCAGCAAAAGCACTATTAATACTGAAAAGTTGCAGGACCAATTTATGCTCTGCATAAACCAGTCTCATGGGACCATGCTATTTTATTAATGTTCATGAATTTTGTGTGTGCTTTTTTTCCAATTTGCTAAAACATTTGTGAGAAGTCAAGGCACGATACAGCAGTGATTCTGACTGACTTCAGTGTATTGGTTGTGTGGTGCATACAAAACACCACATCTTAGGGTGTCCTCATGGGATCATTTCAGAATGATCATCTTTGGTTAGCTTGAAACAAAAGAATTTACAGGGGCACAGAGAATTTTTTCATAAGGCTTATCTCTGTAATCTCTTTTTTTCCATTCTTTAACCAAGTATTTGATGGGTATTGTTGATGTGGCTGTACAATAGTAGTGTTCTTGTGACTTGCAGCTGTGTTTTTCAAATGAATATTTGTCTTGGATTCTCTGTGGAATCTCTCAGCAGCTTTTATTGATGTTTCTTGGTAATGTTAAACACTACATCAATTCTTTGACTTTCTGCACAATTGTGTACTGCTGATAACCAGGTACTTATTAACTGTATTTATTCTTTGGATCACATTCACTCCATCAGTGACAGACGACCTGCTGTGGTTTCAGTATGATTTGCATTCCACATGGTCCCTCTACCAAAGTTGGCTGCTTTGCTCTTCAAAGTGATCTACCCAATGTTGTCACTGTGTAATGAATAAGACATACTCAGTATGCCTGCCTGGAGCAACGCTTTTTTGTTTCCTTTCTCTTCAATTCGTGTCTGATGATGATGATTCTTCTTCGTAGTATTATTATTATTTAGACATCCTTGCATTTCTTGCTCTTGTTTTGGTGGCTGAAAACTTTCTGACCTTCTCTCTGGAAACCCATTCATGAAATTTCTGCATGAAAGAACCAGTCTCAACACAATTCTTAAAATAATTGCGGGTCTGCTCACCTACTTTATGTGCTTTTAGGAGGTCATCAATACCATCTGGCAGGCCTGGTTGATAAACTGACAAGATCTATTGGCCATTATTGATTGGCTTTATCTTAAGAATTTCAAGCCAGGCTTCAATACCTGGCCTTTTGGAAGTTTGATTATCTGTACTTGTTCAGATAGTCACTCAGATATATCCTCTATTCTGCATGAGTTAACCTGGAGATTTTCAGCTGTTTTGTGTCTCTCAGCTACCTTATACTAATATTTTGATGGTGAGCAGCAAGATAGTATTTAGCTGCAAACTAAATATCTCTGAACTAAATTGATTTGAAACTAAATCCCTTTTGCCTCCTTGAGTCTGAATGGACTTCTATGGTTGAGCTGACCTAGTGGAAAGAAAGGGAGGTCCTGCTTCCCTTCAGCTCTGCTGTGCGTTCCTCTCCCCTCTCTTATATAGTCAGTGTTTCTTCATTTAACCCTACTCATTTCACATTTTCAGGGAGTTTAATTATCTGTCTTTCAGCAACAGCTCTCATGAGGTCAGACGAGCACTGCTGCTGGAGAAGGAAGGAGCAGCAGCAGGTAGCCACAGTCAAGAAAGAAGAATGCAGGACAATTCCCTTGGTAGCAGCCAGCTATAGCATGAAACTCTACCTTGGAAGTGTGGTTTTTATTGTTAAACATAAGATGATCTCTGTGTTGCTTATCTTCCCCTAGTTGCACGTTCCCAACTCCTTCCTTATTTTGGCTCCAGTAATTCTGTGATGAGTTGGATCAACCTGGTTGCTGATCAACAGTTTGCTTACCTGAGAACCCATCATTTCTTGCATGTAGTAGTTTTCAAGTGGATCTGACTCACCCCTTGGTTGCATGATTACTAGAACTGATGCAAGGGAGGTAATGGAAATACCTACCTGAAGACAGAGGAGATGTTAAAGCCTTGTTTTACAGTGGGAGATATGTCTTAGATTAGCTTGAGTCAAACTTGAGGCTTTAGTTAGACAAACCCTTTAAGCTGAAATGGCTGCGAAAAGAAACATCCCAGTGAAAACAATCCTTTCCAACCCTATGCCACTTCCAGATCGATGCCAGAAGTTTCACTGTGCAACACAGCTGGTTGTATAGTTGCATGATGATGGGAACAATGAAGTGAGTTACCTGACAACCAGTTTTTCAGGTTAACGTTTCAGGTCAACTCCCTAGCCTCGCTCTGCGCACAGAGGCCCGTGCAGAGCTGGTGGTACCATCTCCTTCAGGTGCAGTGTGGTCTTGACATGACGCATCAAAGTACAGCCACGCACTTGGACTTGCTGTCTCTTAACTGACTTGCCCATGGGACTCTCCTAGCCGTGTTTAGCAACCCCATCTGACCAAGCTTTCGGGAGCCTGTGGACACAGTGACCTGTAGAAAAAAAGCTGGCCAGAGCCAATACAAACGAGCCTATGAAGGTAGCCAGGGTGGTGGCACCCCAGTTTAGCTGCCCTGTGGTGGAGGCTCTCCCACGGGAGCCATCACCCCTACAAAACAGCGCTGTCACACCTCTCCCAACTCCAGTTCGACCCCTCGGACGGCGTGGCGGTGACCATCTCACCCCAGACGTCCGTGTACTGAAGCAACGGCTCCCTGTCCTCACACCCGCCACCCGGAGAACGTCTCCCACAGCTCCCTCCCCCCTGCCTCCACCGCCACGTTGACGGACTCCCCTCAGCGGCAGCGACCCCCGGCTTGGTCGCCCCGCCCCCAGCCCTGCAGACCCCGCCCCTTCCAAGCGAGGGCCCACCCAAGGGCAAGGCAGTCGGGCGCATGCGCAGAAGCGCCGTAAACAGGCGCCGTCGCTCCTCCCCCTTACGCCGTTTGCGTGGCCGCCTCCGCGCAGGGCTGCGCGAGTGCCGGCGGCGGCGGCGGCTGCGCAGTGGCACTACATCCGGGCACTGGGGCAGGATGAATGCTCCTTTCCAAGATGGCGGCGGAGGGAGGAGGGAAGGAGATGAACGAGATTAAGACCCAGTTCACCACCCGGGAGGGGCTGTACAAGCTGCTGAGCCACTCGGAGTACAGCCGGCCTAACCGGGTGCCCTTCAACTCGCAGGGCTCTAACCCGGTCCGCGTTTCCTTCGTCAACGTCAACGACCAGAGCGGTAACGGGGACCGGCTCTGCTTCAATGTGGGCCGGGAGCTCTACTTCTACATCTACAAGGGTGTCCGCAAGGTACCGGGGCTCGGCCACTGGGCTAGGGAGGGGAGTGACTGGGGCTGGACGCCGGCCACCGGCTGCCAGTGGGGTGTGAGAGCACCGCCGCGGGGGGCTGCGCCGTGGGTGGGGGGCAGAGGCCGCCCTGCCGGACCGCCTCTCCTTCGCCCCCCCCCCACTTCCCCCCGTGACGGCCTTGGGGCAGGCAGCATCTCGGTTGTGGCACCGGTCGTGCCTGAGACTTCAACCGCTCTCCCGATTAACTGGCCTGTGGGATAGCGGTGAGGGGCGGGGGAGCGTAGGCCTGGGCTGGAGGGCTGTGTGAGGGGATCGGCGCTGTCTCAGTGCTAGTGGGCTACGTCAAATACGGTGTCACCAACGGTAGGTGTTTGTACCGGGCCCTTTGGAGGGATGCAATTGCCTGAGCCCTCCGTGGCGTGTAGGAATGAGGGTTGGCTTTCCATTGGCAAGGCAACACTGGGCCTCCTTCACCTGCTGCTTCAGGTCCGAGTCTGCTGGACACTAATGCCTGCCGTGATTATGGTGGTGTCAGATCCCTGCTGCCAGGATCATTTCAGCTTTGACTGAATGGCTACAGTATGCGCTGTAATTTTAGGCCTTTATTGTGACTTTGAAGCGTGGACTGATTTTTACATTTGTTTCTAAATGGGAACAGTGCAATGAGCTGAGTTTTAAATGTCAAATAATTAACACAGAGAAAGTTGCTTTTACAGGAAAGAACTGTTGATGCACTTGAGCAAGACTCCGTACCTGTCATTATTTGATGCAGGACAGTGCATGCGTCTGATCTCTCGGGTCACCATTTTAATGAACAAACCCTTTTTACTTGTTGTTTCTTATTGTTGTTTTTATGGGTTTGATTTTGTTGATTTTATGGGTTTAGAGATGGATTCAGAATTTGTCAGGCCGAGTGAATGTGTTTCACTCCTAATATATGGAGGCATAGATAAGAATGATTCTCAGCTTCTGGTTTGTGTTTCAAAGAGTGGCTGTTTGTTATCTTCCATACTTGGGACTCAGCTGTCATAATGTGAGTACCTTGAAATATTCCTGCTCTTAGCAACACGGGATGAAGGCACAGAGAAATAGTGAGCTACGTAAGGCTTTGCAGGAAGTTTGTAGATGAGTGAAGAGTTACAGCTGAATCTATTATGTCCTAAGCTAGTGCCTGTATCCTCTTCCCCTGTATAAAATATAACCACCAATTGCAGAATAAAGCCTATGTGGTTATCTGTTGACTGGGACTTGACAGGTCTGATATATCCTGTATAATTATGTGGAAAAGCGTGCATATGGATTTCAGTTTCACCTTTTAATGAATTTTACAATCTAGTTATATTTTAAGTAATACTTGGACAATAGTTTCCTTCAGTACGCGATGAGTACTTGTATCAAATAGCATTTGCTGTTTATAAGCGGTTGCTGTCTTTACTATTTACAAGGTATTGTGGGTGGCAATATCTCTGCAAATCTGTATTAAATTATTACCATGTTTGGATTATGCTGTTTTATGTTTGGTTATTTCCATGCAAAGTAACTACAGAGTTCTCTCAGAGCGGGCCTTTATGTAGTTTAGTAATGGTACATGTGATTCTACGTTATCTTAGTCATCTCTTGCCACATTTCTGAAAACTAAAATCTAAAGCCTGGAACTTCATTGAAAATAAGGAACTGAATAACTTTTTCAAATTATAAAAAAATGACTTTGAGCTGAGTATTTTAATTTTTATTTTAGCATCTAAAAGCTGCTGGTGTGATACACAGCAACTGATAAAATATTAGTTTGTCAGATTTTTAACTTGTGAGCTTTGAGGCGTGCCTGTTAGTGTTAAATACTACTTGCTCTGTGTAAAACATGCATTCTTAGAACAGAACTAATTTCAATGACCTTCTACATTGTTAACAATTTAAAATATACTGTATATTCTGTATGTATAGAACATTAACTTACTAAAGTTAACCTAGAGAAAGAACTGAAATAGATTCAAACACACTTAAAGAAAATGCTTTAAATGAGAATGGGGAAGATGGTCTATCTTAAGCTTGTAATACTTTCTTCTTTGGAATTTATTTTGAAACTATTCAATTGGAAGTCATTATTTTGTCTATGTACATAATCATTATTGGGTTTTTTTAATCGTCTGCTTCTTTTCTTGCTAAGAAAATGCTATAGTTTTACTAAAATGAGTGAAAGAACAACCAGGACTTTATTTTAAGTAACAGTGTTAGATACTGAGATAATTCTTGCATCGGTAATCCATTGCAGATCAGTCCACATCAAGTAAGAGTCACACTTAAGCCATGAATAACACTTAAGAATAAATAACATAATACCGAGTCAAAGATACCACTTGAAAGGATATTTCTTGAAATCAACAATGCAAACCTTTCTTCTTTTAGTTTCCCTTCACTCCTGAATACATAGTATCTGCTACATTTAGTTTGTAAGTCATCCTTTTAAGTAGACTGCTAATGGATGTGTTCCATTTGGGATACTAAGACCATATAAAGAAGAAAAAATGTTTCTAGGGATGTTTCTTTAACCTTGATCCTTCTACCAAGAAACTTGGTTGAAAAGTTATGTCTGTTGTCCAGGATATTGAAGTACAAATAGACAACGATAAGAGTTTGGTAGAGAGACAAGAGAGACTCTGGGACAGGATTTTAAACTGTCTTTAGAGACTTTTTTAAGCAAAAAGGTATTTTCTCCCAACTTTGTTCTTCGCCTCTTTAAAAAAGAAGCTGAGCTTTTACTGTTTCATGTTTCTGTGTTGCTCCTGAACTTTACCATTACCCTGAAACGTGCTTTCTATGACACAGAAAACATGGAAACATGGTAACACATCAATTATATACCAGTGCATTGTGGGGTTTTTTTTTTTAATAATGAGACTTATGCAGCTCTCTTTACGTTAATAAGGCAATGCAGGTTTCCAGAAAACTGCTATTTTCTGATTTGGATGCATGAAAAAAAAAAAAAAATGAACCTGTAGTTTAGGAAGGAGAAATTAAACTGTGGTGGAATGAAATGTGGTTGCTTTACTTACATAACTCTATAATTATTCTCAACTGTACTGTCAATAGGCTTTCTCTTTCAGTCCTCCTTAACTTTGGCTTTAAGGATAGATGTGTGCATTGATCTCTTGTTAATCAGAAGGGGAAATTTTTCATGAACTCAACTGAACTAGTGACAGCTAAAATCATGGTCTAGCAGTATAGTATCCTCTTGCCAGTCTTTTTGCTGTCTTTGGCAGTGCTCAGCCTCTGGTTGAGCTAGTTCAGCTTGCTAAACCAGCAGCAAAATACTTGCTGTTTTTCTGGGCAGATTTTTGTCTTGATTTGGTAAGTTGAAGTGTCTCATCTTGGGGTCAGATATGAGCAGTCACAGCGAGAGCAAAGGAAGGGTTGAGGAAGGGAAAGGAACAAAGCTACCCCCTTCAGTGGCCTGGGCTGTCAGATTGGATCCACTGCCTTTGGAAGTAACACCTGAATAAAATTTCAGCCTTAAGTCAGATTCCAAATGATCTGTTCTTGGCAGATTGTTGACTTAGTTTTGATTAAGTGAGTTTTAGGTGTAACAGGAAGCCTTCTCGGTTATTTTAGGGGTTAGTTTCTTCATGGAGTAGAGTTTTAAGGTAATAATGCAAAAGTTATTGCTCAGACCATGATGCATTGATGCTTTGGATGGATGCCTTTTCCTGCAGCCCCAAATCAGGAGTGAGGGCTGTCACTTGATTCTTGCTTATGAGACAGCCTTGGGGGACTTTAACGTAGTTTGTGGCGAGCTTTGCAAAATGATTTATTAGTTGATTCATTAGTCTTGAAAAGGAGAGCCCTGTCTCATCTTCCTTGCCTTAGGAATGACTGACAAAACAAGGCTTTCTAGATTGTTGCTGACATTAACTATCAAAATTTTTTCCCCTTGCTTCTAGGAAGCTGGTGCATTTTCCTTTAAGAAGCTGTGTCTATATTTAATGTATTCTCTGTATTTTATAAATGTTTCTGGGCAAGTTGGTCTGCAGCTGTCACTGCAATAGTCATATACAGGTGCATATTAGCAATAGTGTCACAAAGTGCATAGTCTTAGTTTTTACATAACAGATTGGAAAGTTATGAAATTTGACTGTGTAGTTTAGTTTATTACATTATGTTGAGATTTTTGCATTATATTTAAATTCTGGCTACCTACTCACTGTCAATATGTGGCAGACTTCCCTAACATTGTTTTTTTCATTTTTTTTTTTTTTTTTGGAACCTGTTTCTTATGAAAAGAGGTTTTGTCTTCAGTTCTATGATTTTTTTTGCAGCTACCTAAAATATTGGTGTGTCAAAATCTACAGAATACTAGATGTTATCATAGTATTGGGAGTAGAAACAGGTGGTAAGCTGAGGTTAGCAGAGGCTTGGAGGGCAGAATGTTGAGTATCTTTTTAACGTTACAGAGAGCAAGTGGTTTAGAAATAATTGTGTTTGTACTAGAATGAAAGTAGTTGCATATCTCATCATCTTTATTAAGAGTTTGCATATTGGCAGTTCCTAGCTACCAGTAAAAATGATGATGACATGTAGGCTTCCTCCCTTTGCAGTTCTCTAGATTACCTTTTTTATTTTTTTTTTTAATGTCTGGCTTGATATCAGTGTCTTAGCACTTCCCCACTTGGGAAGTGTTACCCTTGGTGTGGTGGCTTTCATTCTATAGACTGTTCAGCAACAGAATGCTAATGGGTGGCTTTTGTCACTGTGCTTAATATATTACTCTGAGAAGAGTAGTGAGAGACAATTCTGGACTTTCTCAAGATGTGGAGGGAAGGTGAATTTGTGTTACTGTGTATTTAGAGATCACTAAGCTGTGTCAGGTCTCAAAACCACCATCTTTGTGACCAGTTCTGAAACTAGCAGGAACAAGAATTCCATGGTCCCCTGTGGGCGGGCTTGGAACCCTCCACATGTTTTGGTGCTTAGGTTTTCCCCCTTCCTTCTTGAACTTCTTGTTCAAGGGAAAAAATCAGCCTAAATGCTTTTATTTACTGTGGATGTAGGGAAGAGTTAACTCTTCCCTTTGACTTTTACGTCTCTGAAAACTTGTTACTTTGTCCTCTCATTATTTCTTGGGTAAATAAATCTAGTTCTTTTATTCTTTCTTCTCAGATCTTGAGTTCCATGTGTTTGGTTGGTGTATTAACATCTATTAGCTTGCATTTGTGGTAACTAAGCTAGACGTAGCACTTCCACTGTGCAGAGTAAGGGAGAATCCTTGCCTGCTGTGTCTGTCTTCTAATATTCTCACTAACATATTGAATAATGTTGACTTTTTGCATCCTGCTCATGGTGTTGACCCACTTGACTCGTTTCTTGCCATATTGCTGCTTTCTTGCCATTTTTATCCATGGTTTGATTTTTTGCTGTTGTTTATAAATGCCATGTAGCGTTTTCACTGGATTTTATTTGACTAAGTTTATTAAAGAGTTTTTTATTTGCAGTTTGGTGCTGTATACCAAAATAAATAATCCTTCCAGTCTTGATGTCATAGAATGGTTAAAGCTGGAAGGGACCTTAAAGGTCATGGAGTTGCAACCTCCCTGCCGTGTGCATTCATGAATTTGATGTGTACTCTCATCCATTAACACAAGTATCTCATGGAACTTAAAAACCAGGTGTTGCATTTGCTGTTGATCTTTTTCTCTAGTCCAGTTTTTTTTTTTTTCTTTCAAAAGACAATTAGATTCATTTGGTGTTTACTTTTGGCAAGTTTACCTTGTGGGCTTTTTTCACCTTTGCCTAGGTGCTTTGCAATCTGTTTTGTTTCAGTGGTTTTGATACAAAAGAAAGGCTTAGTGCTGTAACTGTTGAATTCTACTACAAAGTGTTCTGCATTTAAATATTTATACCAGCTGCAAACATTGCTCTTATTATCAGAGATGAGGGGCAAAGGTGGCTAATGGAAGTACCAGGGTAAAGCCAGCAGAGCTTTTCTCAAAGGTATCTGGTGCCATCCTGCAAATGGGATAATATTCTGAATTTTTCTGTGCTGCATGCATTTGCGTGATTTGTGTTTTTCAGGTGTGGTATCCCTCTTCAAAAGGATGTTGTAGGGTTCTTTTTTTCCAAGCAATCCCTTAATTTCTTGCTGAGTTTTTTCTTCTCTATCTTGTAGAAAATAGTTGTTTTGTTGGGACTGGATTTGCCGGTACTGTGGCTAGGTCAGTAGTACTTTACATGTTGATCTCTGCTTGTGAAGGTATTTGAAAGTGTCTCGGAATTTGTTCCAAGTGTTTAATGGATTGATATGACATCGCTTTAAGATGTAGGTAGATATGTTCTCTGTTAATTCTAGCTGTGCTGTACTAAGGACTACCAAGACATGTTACAAAATACTCCTGTAGAGTTTTCTGAAGCCTGTGGTTTCTTGGTAGCTCCCTTCAACGACACTTCCAAAGGCAATAGTGAAGATACAACGTAGATGACTGGAGTAAAGGTAGATTTAAGTGCTTAACTCTGTGAACAACTATAGAACAACCAGTGGCTCAATTAAGAGGAAAGACTAAAAAGCTGCTTTAAAATGATACTGTTACACGTTAAATGTTTCTTGCTGTGGAAGAGAAGGAAATACTTCTTGCACTTGATGGAGCTTGCAAGATGATTATTATCTGGGGGCTACTTTTGTGTTGTAGCCAGTGGCATTAGTCAGTAGTGCTTCTCCTAGTCTATGCTTCAAGCCTATCTAAAGAAGTGTTGCCAGCAGGTCCAGAGAGGTGATTCTGCCACTTTCCTCTGCTCTGGTGAGACCTCACCTGGAGTCCTGTGTGCAGGTCTGGAGCCCTCAATACAGGAGGGACATGGACCTGATGGAGCGGGTCCAGAAGGGCCACAAAGATTATCTGGGGGTTGGAGCACCTTTGCTGTGAGGACAGTCTGAGGGAGCTGGGGTTGTTCAGCCTGGAGAAGAGGAGGCTCCGGGGAGACCTAACAGCAGCCTTCCAGTACCTGAAGGGGGCTACAGGAAGGCTGGGGAGGGTCTGTTTGCAAAGGCCTGCAGTGACAAGACAAGGGGCAATGGCTTCAAGCTGGAGAAGAGCAAACTTAGACTGGATATTAGGAGTAGGTTCTTTACTCTGAGGGTGGTGGAGCACTGGGACAGGTTGCCCGGGGAGGTGGTTGAGGCCCCTTCCCTGGAGATATTCAAGGGGAGGCTTGAGGAGGCCCTGGGCATCCTGGTCTAGTTGGGGGTGTCCCTGCTGACTGTGGGGGGGTCGGACTAGATGACCCTAGAGGTCCCTTCTGGCCTGGACCATTCTATGATTCTGTACCACAGCTGTCTGACTTCAGTAAGCTATTGCAGTATATTCTCTGAAGGATTGTTCTCCGAGGTAATGGTTCGTTTACCCACGGCATGTTTGAGAGTGAACATGAGGCTATACTGGCCAAACCCCGAGATGAGTGTGCAGTATTTTATAGGCAATGAATTTGTGTGGTTGAGGGGCTTTTGCCACTGTGGGTATACTTAGTTTTTTGTTTTGTGTTGAAATGTATTTGTAGTAATATTGCGCTTAAATGAATTCAGTTGGGTAAATTAGTGTAAAACCATTAATTGTGGCACTTACTCTGTGCAGACTGACAAAATTTTAGTCATAATGCTTCAGAAATGCAAACAATGGTAATTTGTAACAAATGCTTCTGTGCCTGTAGTGAGTTTTATGGGCCAGCTTTGTCAGAATACTTTCAGAAGGGTTGTATGATGTGCTGAAATTACAAGCAGTTTGCATTATGCTTTGACATCTGACCGTCTGCAAACCAGTTAAATAGTTAACTGTTAATGGTTAAAGCATATGTTAAAGAAGCCTCAAACTCTAATTAAGCATTGCCTAGACCCATCTCTGAAAGGACTGCAAGCCATAATTGTCTTGTTTGACATTCTAGAATCAAATTTAATGCCCTAGTTTGAAGTATTGTTGTAGTTCTCTGGCTAAAGGGAGCCATCTGAAATACTTTGATTTGAAGCGCACGTATCCAAAGACCACTTGCTGCCCAGTTGTCCTGACTATGAGTTGACACATTTGGACAAATTACTATTTGAAAATGGTACCGTTTAGTACCAATACTGCCTAATAATGCCGTTGTCCCCTTCGAAAGGTTAAGGAAGCTAAAAACTAACTTTAAATGTGCCATACTGTAAGTTAAAGCAATAATATTCTGTGGTGTCCTTCTCAGAAATGATGTGTTCTTCCTTCCTTACCTCACCCCGCTTCTAAGTTCAAATGTAAATGCAGTCCATCTTCTAAAATCTGCATTTCTTGTCCTCCTGTAACTTAAAATAAAGCAGCTGGTTTTGCTTGTTCTGGCTTCTGTTTAGCAGACTGTTGGTAGACTAGATGTAGCCCTGTAGCCTTTGTGGGCAGGACCACCAGCCGCTGTGATTGAAATCTTTCCAGTGATGGTGTTGTAACTTGTGCTGGGAATTTTTTCTCTTGCATTATTCAATAATGCTGTTCATAATGGAATGATAGATCTCCTAATAGATTCTCTCTGCCAATTGATTTGATTTCAGTTCTGGTTTACCAACTATAATCATTCTTTAATTTCATGGGTTAATCATAAGGTTCTCATGTGACTTAAATGGTCAAAGAAATAATACTATGGTTTTTTTATTGTTAACTCTATGTGGGGTTAGAAGGTGGCTGTACTAAGCAGTTCTTGGTTTAATAGTGCCTAATTTTTGTACACCTAAGAGAATGTGAAGTGCTATATTAGAATAAGTGCTAGTCTAAGCAAGAACTTTAACTTAAAAATGCCCTGGAGTAGGCAGAAAATACTGGATGTTAAGAACAAACTTCATTATCCCCAGCCTCCTAGGAATGTAGAAAAAAAAAAAACCAAACAAAAACAAAACCACAACCTGATTCTTATGATCTTACAGGAAGTTTGCATACATTTTGTCAGGAAACGGATTCCACATAAAACTTTGGGAGGACTCCAGTTTATGGCTTTAATGCTCCCTTTCAACTAAAGGAAGGGTGAGCAATGACAGCAGGAGACTGAATGGATGCCAATATACATCGAAGCTATCTGTTAAAATCCACAAGTCTGAAATAAGCTACTGGAATTGTGCTTTAAGGACACTTCAGCCTGCAGTCACAAGGGTAACTCAGTAAATGTGACTAACATAAATGTCTTCTCTTCCTGATGCTTACAAATGTAACCATAACAAATACGCAATCCTACAAGTCATGATCTTGTCATATTTTAACTGTGACAATTAATTTCTAAGGTTTTATATTTTTTTTTGGCCACAGTTCTTTTAACTAAGACTTCTGTCGAAGTTGTGCAACTTTTCTATACGTTTGAGATGGATATTGGCGCATGAGACTTTTACAAATTTGAAGCTATCATTGAAATGAAATTTTGGCTGAAGTTGTAAAATATTTTTTTTGTTGTTCTGATTTTTCTGGTTTTCTATTAGTTACTGTCCACAGTATTACAGAAAAAGTTATGCAGTGTTAGGGGTTTTCTTAAATAATGTTTATAATATTTAAATTATAGTTTAGATTGATTTGAAGAGGTAGTATTGGCCAAACTTAATACTGTATTGTGAAGCCATAGACAGAGGCTTAGTCTGCATTTTCCTTCAAATTTCCACCTTCCTTTCCTGCTAGGATCTATACAGCAAAGTCAGATATATTTTTCAGACTTTATGTAATGCAAGTATTCCTAGGGCATTGTGTCTCTTACTTTTTTGTTGAAATACGAGAGTGTAGAGACCTTCAGTAGCTACTTGTATGCACTTAAGAGTGCATCAATCTTTAAAAAATCATTTATGAAAACAGGCATAGTTGCATCATTAGGCAATACCACTTCTGAAGTTTGATACCCTGTGTACTGCAGAATGCAGTATTTCTTACCTGTCTTACCATCTTGCACGTGTCTGCGTGTGTCAGTTCAAATTGACCCCGTTGCTTATAGAGAACCACAGAATTTTTATTCTTTTTTTTTTTTTTTTTTAAAGTATGCAGAATGATCCAGGAGGAATTTTGTCCAAAGAAGACTGTCAGAAATACAGGGCGGAGCTTGTAAAAGAAAGATGGTTGGGTTGACAAGGGAATTATTGCTGTTTAATAGCATTAGCTATTAAACTAAACCATCTCAGCAGTTGACTTGTAGCAAAATCTTGCTGTCATTTCAGAATGTGATCTTATGCTCACTCCTCTCTAAAGGAAACTGTCCAGTTGTGTTCACGTCAGTTTAGCGTGTGGGGATGAGCTCCCTCTCTTGCCTCCAGCAGTGAAACTGTAGTCCCTCGTCCAGAACACCTGCAAAGTTTTAAGATGCTGGTTTTTATAGATGAAGTTTCCAACCATTCTAACAGTGTTGACAGAATAGACTCTGTGCCAATGAAGTGACTGCTCTAAGTGTAGTTCTGTGTTTTAGCCAAAATGCAGCCTCTATAAATGCGCTCGACTGAACACTGGTGAACACTTGACACTGATGGTTAAGCGGAGCAGTTTTGAATCGGAGAGATGGGGCAAACAATTGTTCTGCACGACTCAAATGGATGCCCAGATGAAGCTGCCTTTAGTGATGCTCAAGATGATTCACACTTTTCCTCCTTGTTAGAGGAACAAAGTGCCCGTTGTGGCTGAAGTTCCCGCAGCAGCCCAGGGGCAGTCTGCCCAGCTGCTAGTACTGTGTTGCCCTGTAGCAGAGGGCATGTCTCTTCCTTCTGAGCAACAGGTAAACCCCTTTGCAAAAACATACTGGGTTGACACTGATCTGGTTAGTCTGTGTATTGTTTTTTGTTAGTCCTGAGTTGGTAGAGGCTTTGCTTGTACATACAAGAGACAAAGGCAAATGCTATTCAGATCGGTGCTCAGAGGAGTCCAGTCTGACGGTGCTAGAAATCACTGTTGCTGTGCTTTCTCTTCAGTCATTTGGAACCCCTTCATTTGGATCACCTTGATTAGTGGGTGTCTTGCAGCCATGGCACTTCCAGTGCAAGTTGATATAAAGGAAAATTGAGATTTGGACAACGTGCTGATATTGGTGCTAGCTAAAGGTGTGATTATTTTTGACAGCAGAAATCCTTAGCATGTATAGCATGCATATTAGTATGCCCGTATCAATGGGAGGGATGATTTAATAGCTAGGCTGTGTTGTGTCAGTGGCCTGTGTTCAGTTTTATGTCCTCATCTAAGCTTCTGTTAGGACCTATAACAAAACGCTTGAGATGTGGGCAGTTACTCAGTGGGGAGCTCTGCTGTCTGCAAGGTCAGTGGGTGACAATAATATGATTGTTCCCTCCTATTCTTGACATAAAAATCAGCCTGAGGAAAGAGACAATGTTGTATGACTGCTTTGTACATTAAACACTCTTAGTCCTTTAATGATAATTTTTAAAGAAGGTGATTAATAGCAGACAAAAGTAGCAACCAGCAGGAGCAAGGAGGTGATGATCCCCCTGTACTCGGCTCTGGTGAGGCCGCATCTCGAGTACTGCCTTCAGTTTTGGGCCCTCACTAGAAGAAGGACATTGAGGCCTTGGAACGTGTCCAGAGAAGGGCAACAAAACTGGCGAGGGATCTGGAGCACAAGTCTTGTGAGGAAGGGCTGAGGGAGCTGGGATTGTTTAGTCTGGAGAAGAGGAGGCTCAGGGGAGACCTCATTGAACTCAACAACTTCCTGAAGGGAGGTTGTAAAGAGGAGGGGGTCAGCCTCTTCTCCCAGGTAACTAATGATAGGACTTGAGGGAATGGCTGCAAGTTGCTCCAGGGGAGATTTAGATGAGAAGTCAGGAAAAACCCAAAGAGTGGTCAAGCACTGGAATGGGCTGCCCAGGGAGGTGGTGGAGTCACTGTTCCTGGAGGTGGTCAAGAAGCGTCTGGACGAGGTGCTACGCGATATGATTTAGTAGCTTAATGGGTAGTACTGGTGATAGGAGGGTGGTTGGACTAGGTGATCTTGTAGGTTCTTTCCAACCTTGTGTTTCTATGATTCCATGAAAATGATTTTATAGCAGGTTGTTGGTTTTGGGTGGTTTTTTTTCCCCCATGTAATATATATACCAGTGAAACTGTCAGCACTTGCTATTACTTACAATATCTTAATAATTTGCTTACTTCAAAATAAGGCTATTGGGAAATTTAGTGCCAAAATTGGGAACATGCTGCCTTTTGCTCTAAAACCTCTGAAGCAGATTCTGGTTTGCAGAAAAGGTGATATCCTAGACCTCGTACGTATGGGTTTTGTGGGAAATCTGAATTCTCGGCAGTGAGTCTGCGTTGGGGATTTGGTCCTTGTTACTTGTTTTCTAGTAGCCTGTGCTTCTCTTCTTGTTCTGTAGCACTGCCCTGGTGGGTCGGGTCGTTATGGAATGTCTGCAGCCCCAGAAGGAAGATGCATTGCAAATTAGCAGCTTCAGAACAAGAGTTAAGACAAATATGATATTTCGACTGTCTGTTACTAAATATGACCACAAAAAGCATAAACCAATGGGCCTAATTCTGCCCATTTCTGAGCACAGGTTATATGTTTAGTCAATAATTTATTCTCATAACTTCTGCAGGCCTGTCCTGGGGCTCTTAAAATAACAGCCAGTTACATCTTATTTTTAGTACAAAAGTAATTAGGGCTTTATTCTAGTAATATTTTGCTAACATGCTGCAACATGATGGAGTTAAGGGCTTAATACAAACACTGTATTAAAAATGTCCAGCATTCCTGTAGGGCTTGCAAAATCCAACAGTAACCAGAAAAGATATAATTCCGAGTTGCCGGAAGACTTTACTGTGTTGTATTTGACTCTTATTGAGCTTTGTAATAAAAAAAAATATAAATTGATTAACAATTAACTGCTACAGTGAAATAAGTTTCTATAGCAACAGGGCAGTGCAGGGTACAATTATTCAGACTGCTTTTCTGAAACAGATAATTTTTTCTTGCAAGCAGTGAATTTACACTGTTGGACTAAACCATGGTTTTGTTACAGCAACAGATAATCCTGAGCTCTTATGTGCTGAAAGGAGGATGGGGAGAACTTTCAAAGATAAATACCAGGGTGGTAGAACAGTGGAAACTCAACCTACTACTACTTGCCTGTATGCTATTTAGTGTAATGGAGCTCTACTGGGTTATACTATTGTGCAGTATGTATTTATGCTTCACTTCTACCTAGTGACAAGTCTACATAAAACTGAACTTGCTCTAATTTAATAATAATGACTGTTTAGTAGCTTCCAATTTCCAAGTAAATTAATAAATTTTAGTCCTGATGCTGATTCCCTGAATTGCTCAGGCTTTTGCTTTTTTAAAGTTGCTGTATGTTTTGTTTCGATACTTCTGACTACACTTGGAGAGGAATGTTCTACTTTAAGCTTCACTGTTAAAATTGGAAAAGGTTAGGGTATTGACTGCAGGTGTTGGGTTTTTTGCCATAAAACACACTTGTAAAGCCAACTTTTGAGTGTTACTATATTTTGATATTTTTAAAGTTAGAAATTAAATTTGAGCAATTTCAGTGATGAGGCTATAGCAGCCTTAGTCTTTCAGCAGGGAGTGTAATTTTGTTTGGATGTATTTTAGAGATACTTTGGATTTCTGATCACTTGAAAGGAAAAAACCCCAAACCCAGCAGTTCTGTCTGTGGCAAGCTGTATATACAGTCAGCCTCGAAGGATGCTATTGATAGGTGTGCACGCATTGCTAATTGCATTTTTCTGATATTGTAGCAAAACCATACCGGTGTTTTAGAGAAGGGGGGGGAAAAAAAAGGTTCAAAGCTAAAGTGAAAGCAATTGCTGTGAAGGTGTGACTGACTAGAACACTAGACCAACAGGTCAGGTAACTTTTGTGTGTGTGCCTGGGGAGGAGGCGAACAACTGGGAGATGACGCTATGGTTAAGTCATGGCAATGTTTCCAGTTTGTTCTCTATTTTGGTAGCCATCAAAAAGCAGCCTGCCAGCTCTAATTTAAACGAGTGTCACTTTTAACAGGTATAATTTTCTAACCAGTTTTACTTAGAGTTGAGCCAATTTAAACCATTTCCTGGTGAAAGTACCTTACTAAGTGTTTATTAAGTATCCCAGTTGAGCCTGTGAACTGAATGAGAACAGTTGCTGAATTGTACCAGAATGTGTGGGTTTACTTGGAATCCACTTGATATTTACATACCTGTTATCCTTATTTTAATTTTTCTTACATGTAGTATATGTCTCTTGTCATAGAAGCAAACTGATAACAGAACAGTAACTCATCTGAGTCATACCTCATTCAGCATTAAAAACAGGTGAGGAAGGACTGTAGGTACAGACAATTGTAAATATAGGCCAGACTGTAGGAGTAGGAGGAAATGAAAGGATCCACTGGAGGATAAGAAACAAGGAGATCAGAAAGATAACCATAATTTTTACTTTATAGTTAAGAATCTGTTACAGCTTGCTATATTTTAAGTATTGAAAAAAGACTTACAGTTAACTAAGCAGAGTGAACCTTGCAGAACTTAATTATGAAGTGTCGTTAAGGAAAGATAATTGTTATAGTACTCCTAATTTTCTCAGTTCCTCAAACTAGAATTTGTGCTTCAGTGCATTACAGCCTTTCTAGAAGGTGAGACATTCTTTACACAGAGTGTGACAGTCAGCACCTTGCGAATATTTGGTATGCTCACTTCTATTCTGAAATGGGTTGCTTTTTAATTCACTGTAATCCTAACAGTGAAAAATTCTGCTAAAAACCCTTTGACTGCCTGTCACTCCAGTGTCAGGCAGGTATTTTTTAAAGGTTTATCCTTGATTGCATTTAGAGTAAAATACGCAAGAGGTTTAAACGACCCCCCACTATCACAACAAGAAAAAAAAACCCAAATGAGAATTCTTCACTGCTTTGAGTTACTTTCAGTTTTAGCTTTTGAAATTCTGAAGTGGTAGACTTCTGTGGTAGGGTTTCTTTTTGTTTTGTTTTGCTTAAAGTAAAACATTGTCTCCTTGTGGTGGGAAAACATCAGTGTGTAACATGGATTCTGTGATTCAGGTGCTCGGCCTTTCTAGTGTAACCCTCTGGCAGTAAAGGAAAATTGAAACTTTAAGTTTGTGTCCTTATACGAACTGGCAATTTTAGATTGGTATAATAGATATTTTAACTGAGAGACTTCTAGAACCTTAAAGCCATTCTGTTCTGAAATGGGGAGAGAATTAAAATGTATAGTTATTGAAATCTTTCTACACACTTTACTGGTTACAGGGACTGTGACGACTGTTGTGAAGAGAGTTTCAAGTTGAGGTCCTTGAGGAGTGGTTTCGGAAACATTTAATATTTCCATTGGTCATGTCGGGACAAAGTATAAGCATGTGCATGTTGGCAGCATTCTCATCATAAAGTTGGGAGGCATCGCTGTTCATAATCAGAATATTTTATAAGGAGAAGTAAGAAGCAAGCTGGTAACAGAACAGTAACAGAAGTGAAAAAAAAATACATAGGGAATTTTTGCTTCAGCCAGAAAACTTTGAAAAGATGATAACCAGAGTGTAATGTTAATTACAAGCTGAGTCAGCTTGTGATACAGCTGTTGAAGGCAGGAGGAGAAAAAATGCAATTCAAAGATACATCAAATGAGGTTTACCAGCAGAAATAAGGAAGTGTCTTTTAGTACCATTGTACAAGGCATTGAAAGTAAGGCTTTAGTATTGTATGAAATTCTGGTTACTTGTGTGATGAAGATGAATTTCAATGCCTGCTACTAGGAGAAGATGGTGTCTAATGTAAAACTGGAGAAAGAAGAGTGTAATTTAAATTAGCTGAGCAAAGCAGTCCCTATTTCTTAAAGCTCCAAAAGGAAGAAGAGAAGAAATAAGGGAGATAATAAATAAATAAACCAAACTTTCCCTAGATGTATGAGAGACATTGCAAGGTCTCTCATGAATCCCAATCATGCAGAATTTACTATTAATTCAGAAGGATCCTGCTCTTTGACCACTCCTGCAGGGACCTATTTCTAAGAGTTGAGCTGCATAATGAAAATACCACGGTGTGATAGGCTATGGGCTCTCTGGGAATTACACAATAGATTTTAGGAAGAGGCAGAGCATTTCATCCAGAAGCTTCTTAGAGCTGAACAAGATGAAGAAAATGTATTTATAGTGATACAAAGACAACCATCTGTGTGGTAGCCAGTGAGGTTACCTTACTGGCTTCTTAGATCCATGACAGAAAATCAAGTATAACATACTGAGGAGCTGGGCACGGTTGAGTCCAATGAAAGACTGGAAGTACGACTGACTCTTCAGATACCATGGAAAGACCATGCTATGTTTTATGGTAAGGGTTTCTCAGTAGTTTTGTAGGGAAGCTTCAGGGGAGATTCTTGGTGATGGTTCTCTGTATTGTAAGCCTGCTTTTATATAGCAGGCATGGAAGATTAGAAATATTTCATCCTATCTTTAACCATAAGCAGAATAAAAGATGAGATTTTCTTGAATAGTGACATCAGGTAACAGTGGGTACATTAATTTATTATAAAAAGAGGTGACCAACTGACCCCTGGGGTAGCAAGACTGAAAAAAACCCCTAAGCTGTGTTGTTTTGTTTCAGGTTTTCCTAATCTGTGTTTTACTTTTGTATAAAATGTTAACATGCTGAGGCATTTAGTGTATTTTTGGGGAATTAGGAAAGATTCCATGTGCTTAGAACAGATGTTTTCGTATTTGTGATCCTTTATTTGAGATAAATCTTTGAAGAAAGATCTTTCTTCAAAGTGGAAACTAAGCGAAGCTGGGGCTGTGGCTTGACTTTGCCCTGCTAACGTTCATCCCAGAACTTCAATTCAGTTACCTGGTACCTCTTGCACCAGAACAGTTTTCCACCAGGGTACAAGCTTCAAGGTACGGAAACTTTCTCATTCAAATGCACTCTTGGAACAAATTTTCCCTTCTGATATGAATGTGAGGCCTTGATTCACGGGAGAGAAGGTAGGGTCAGATAGAGACTCTGCTGTTCCAGTGTAGCTCCTTATATAGTGAATATACCTTGTTCCTCACATCTGAATGCATTCTCTTTATTTCATAGCTATTTATGCACCTCTTTAGCATAAAGTTTCCCCATTACCTTCCCAACTTAAACAGCAGCAAAAATCCTTTGAGGTTTGTAGTAGTTAATAAGGTGCTTCCTCCAGTATGAGGATTGCTTGCTTCACTCTTTGGAATACACTTTAATGTAACTCCATCAATATGCAACACTAAACAGTTAAGCAGAATTTCAAGTAGAGGCTCGGGCTGCTTGGTTACCATGGCAAACACAGTAGGAAATTCATGCCAAACTTTGGAAAACAAGATACACAAAAGAAAACTTGTAAACTGAAATAATCACTTCGGGGAGCAAAACCAGTTGTTCATAATTCATTAGAGTCTCTTTTCCAAAGAATATTGTTTTAAAATCCTGTTTTATCAAGTAAATCTTAATTGCCAGTGCAGAGTTTTGCACAAAGCAGGCGATATTCACAAGCAGGGAAGAGTGACATTCTTTGTTGCTTTGCCCTCTGACTGTACAGGCATTGAGTGCATAGAATAGCTTCTTGGAGACAGCTCAATTACTTAAGGACTGTAATCAAACTTGACATATTTTTGGTGTGCCATGTCTTGTTAAACAGATATGACCAGGACAGTGTGTNCTGGGCACCCCATTCCAATGCTTAATAATCCTTTCAGTGTAACAGAAGTGTATATGGTCTATATATAATTAATGATTGGTCTATGCTCATAGAACCATAGGATCACCTAGGTTGGAAAAGACATTTAAGATGATCAAGTCTAACCAGTAACCTAACATTGCCAAGTCCACCACTAAACCACATCTGTAAGTCATTACTATGTACATTATATATTTTTGGTAATAATACGTGTATGTTAAATATCTTGAAGTATTTAATTTACTTTCCCACACTTCTTTGTCCTAAGGCTTGCTGACTATAACAGAGCTCTATATCTTGGTATTTTAATGGGGTGATTTTCAGTTTGATAGGTTCCCTGTTTAATCAGCTGTCTTTGAGCTGTCTGTGAACACAGTGTTTCATATTGCAGTTCTGTCAGTATATTGTGGCTAAATCTGATATTATGGCATGTGACTTGCTGTACGGTTTTCCATAGGTGTGGCCACATGCAAATCATGCAGTTACCTTTCTCGTTCCAAATGTAAGTTAGGATCTGTATTTACATACACGTTTTCCAAAGTGTCATCCCCCAGAGGGAAAGCTGTTATATAGAGAGGTCAATCTGTGGCTTGTGAGAGACACTGCTTCTAAAAACTTCCTGAAGATCAAGGTTAGCTTCATTGTCGGACATGGAAGTTGCGTGCACCTACCCTGACATGTGACTCAGCCTCGTCACGTCATGCGTTGCATAACCTGCATTGGAGATTATGGTAGACAGAGGGAGGAAAGAAGTTCTGGTTATTATTAAGAAACTATTGTTAATTTGCCTCTGCCTTTATAGCACGTGGTGTCTTGGGAAGAAAGGCTTGATGTTGTGATAATTAGGAAGTGGTGTTGCTGGAACATGAAGTGTTGGAGGTGATGGAACAAGCAGTTTAGTATTAGGCTGAAATGGTGTTCAGGAGTTCTTAGGAATTTTAAGTGTAAAGCCGCTGAGCTGCAAACTTGTTACAAGTAGTAACTGATGTATTGAATTCCAGGCAAATCTGTGCTTTTTTCTGACATCTTTAAAAGGAACTTATGGCTCGCTTCATGATTAAAACAAAGGTAGTAAAACATATGGAAGATTATACTAGGGTTTAACTCCAAGGAAAGTAAGAACGTGAAGGCCACAGGAAGTGACTGACTGGGTCATTGATGACCCACAGTAAATGAAATTTTAAACAGCTTTCTTCCCACTAAGTTTAATATATGATAATTTATAGTTCTGTGGTAGATCTGTAACTTCAGGAAGAGAAATAGAATCATATAAATCAAATAGAATCAAATAACTGAGAAAAGCCATAAAAATTGAAGGTGGACTAAGTTGACTAACTAAATGTCAAGGCAAGAGGTAATTGTAAGAAACTTGGGAGATACAGTTATGCCAGTTGAATGAGCAGGAGTTTTTCCACTAACCTTTTGGTGGCAGAGGCAGCAGGAAAAGGCTCGAATCAGTTTGGAACCACTACACAAAAAGAAGAGGGGATTGCTGTAGGTGACTGGCCCAATTGATTAGTACTTGAGTCCTCGTTTTTATTTACTGTAAGAAATGAAATGGGGAAGAAATATTGGAAACAAGAATGGAGTAAATCATATTGCATTGTATAAATCGGTAGATCCCTCTATAAGTGTCCATACAGGTCTGAAAAAATCAATATTAAAAAGAAATTCAGAGAAACTGTGACAATTTTTGTAGCTGAAAATTTCCATGGGAATACCGAGAAGTTGGGACTGTTTATTCTAGTAAGCAATATAAATGTTGTGTACAAGGAATTTTAGACAATATTGTGTCTTCCTGGGAACAGGAACTTATTCAGTAAAGTCAGAAGGGAGCAAAATTCAGAATGGATATTTTCTTTCCCGTATTTAACTTTATCAGGATGTGTTGCTTCAGTCAGCTAATTAAATAATGGAAAGAAAGCGGGTGTTAAATCTGGCAATATTTGGAATTCCATGTGGTAGTTAATGCGAAAAGAAAAATCCTGTAAAAGGGTATTAAACTTCCATTATTTGCAATTTAAATGGCTTCCTGAAAGAAATCTAGGATGGACAGTAATCCAGTAACACAGCTAACATCTGCAACTTAGTGGTGGAACACGTACCTGCCCTCTGTTGAAGAAATGATATTGGAGTAAAAAGCCTTGGATTGTGGTCCGGTTCTGCAGGCCATGATTACAAAGTAATGTATGTGCCATGACTCCTTAAATCTGTGTCTCCCATTTTTAAGCCGTTGAGGGAGAGAGCAGTATAAAAATGTGACCTGTCACCCATGGTTTATTAATAGCCCTTAGAGGTCAGTGTTTTGAATTTAAAACTGCATAGTGTGCAATCTCTGTCTTACATATCTCCTTAAAAAGACCTGAGTAGGGGGAGAGGAGGAGGAGGCAGGTGTCTGCATCACACGCAGGACAGACATGATTCTGAATTAGGTTTCTCTTGGGGAGGTTTTTATCCAGCAGGCTCAGCTTCACTTGAGCCAAAATTCTGTAGAGCAGTTGCTGGGAAGAGACAGCAATACAGATATTGTGCCTTCTTTTCCCTTCTTCCTATTAAAAATAAAAAAAAAAAAAAAAAAAAGGAAAAAGGCAACTAATTGCTTAAACCAAAATAGAATGTCTAATTCAGTTCATGTCTGTTGGGAGTGTGTGATACAGCGGCTGTATTCAGAGTTGTTTGAGTTTAACCAGCCTGTTTACAGGTTTGGGTTGGCCAAATGCATAACACTGGAGTCAAAGTCTCAATTTTTATCTGAATCGATCGTGTCATTAACTGACACCCACAATAACGTGAACTTTGCAGAAGGAACTGTGAAATACTGCTTTTGTTAGCTGTTCCTTTAGTGTGGGTTTCTGAGGGATTGTTTAGATGCTGAAGAAGAAGATAAAGCTCTTGTGCTCTTTATGACGTTAAAGCAGTGTTGTGCAAAGTGTGACTTAAAGGATTGGGGCTCTCCTAGGGAGGAAGGGGACAGGTTTTCTTCTGCTGGTGTAATGAAAAACAACTTTGTCAAAAAAGTAGAGACCATCACCTTTTGAAAAGCCAAGTTACGATGTCGTGTCATTGCCCTGACGTTTGGGTGGTGTGATTCTAGTGCAGCTGAAGGTGGCTGGAGTTACTGGGAGTGCTTCCAGCCCGCTTCCTGGGGCGAGCAGGCTCTTTGGTTTGCCTGGCCGACGCGAAGCACCGCTTGCAGACCTCCTCAGGACTGACCCAGGACTTGCTGGGGGAGAGCTGAGCTGAGGGTTATGGTCAGTTTGTTAGAACACGCTGGGTCTGACACAACTCTTTGAACAGCACCTTCACGAGTTGTACGTTTTGGTTCTTCCACTCAAAAGGAGCTGCATCGGGGTGGATGTAAATACTACAGAATGAGCAACATTGAATTGAAAGTGCTTTAAGCTTTTAAAGGAACTATTTCAGTGCCTTAAGAAAAAAAAAGGGTTGTGATAAGTGGAGGCAGCAGCAGTGTTCTCTGCTCAGGAGACAGAGGAGGTATGTTTTTTGTGTGGAGGGGTTCAAAACCCTGTTTCAGTTTCCCTGAACCTCCTTGTCCTACAGTAGTTCAGTTCAGATGGTTTAACATTCCTGTCTTACTTTAGTGCCCTTTGTCCAGTCTTACAAAGGGTGAGTTGATTCTGTGTGCACCTGAGAAGTGAATGGGGATCCGCAAACAAAAAAGGATTTTTCTCTTTTGGGGGGTCTACTGTTCTGGGTTTTGGAACTCTTAAATAAAAAAGTCTGCTTTGTCTAGAGTCACTGGTAGACTGGTGCTTTCACCTTAGATAATTTCCAGTAGGATATGTTTATCTGTACCGTAACCAGATAAATATTTTGCTTTATAGACTTACTAAACTGGAGCTAAGTTATGGTAAGTTTTAAATCAAACAGTCCTTTATGCGTGTTCTTTCTGGTGGTCACATCCACTTTCTTGATCTTGCCAATTATATGACCACTGGTTCAGTTAGTATCACATAAATTTATTTCAAACCAGTGTGTGTTCTCTGTTCTGTTCGAGTGCTTAGAAAAATTCTTCTGGAAACAGAATATGATTATTTTATTGGATGCTTCAGAAAACTATCTTTGCCTAAGTATGAATTTATGTCCATTTGTTTTGACTAGAGCTTTTAGCTTAATGTAAGTGGTCACAGTTGTCTGCTGTGTGAATAAATGCTGAAGTCTTGTTAAGTAATGGTTTTCTCCTTTCAAAAATAGAGGATGTCTTGTATGGCCCCAAGTAGAAGTTAAGCATAGAAGGGAGAAGAATATCAAATAGCTTCCCAAATTTGCAAGTGCTTTTGTACAAAATTGATCTGTAAGACTTCGTTATGGATGAAATGTGTGGAACACTTGAAAAAAATTAGGTTAAATAAAATTACTTGGTGTCCCTGTTTTACTAACAGAGCTGTTCTTATACAGTATCCCAGAAACTCTGTCACGTGCCTTAAGTGTTCCTGTTCAGCATTTAATCAAGTGCTTTCTAACTTAAAAAAACCTTCTGCAAAGATACAGGAACCCATTTACAAGGAACGGGGTTGTTCAGGAGAGTAAACATTCTGTTGAGTGGAAATAAATCCTGAAAGGCTTTTGTTGGAAGCAGGTATAAATGCAAATTACTTTAAACTTTACATGAGATCATGCAAATATTTATATATTAGTAAAACTACATCAAAAAGATGTGCCACTGACACCGAATTAATAATGATTGGGATCTTGAAGATTGGGATCTTAAGATTTAGGAGAGTAAAAGTGGCATGAATTGGCATTTACGCTTTCTGGAGACTTTCTAGAGAAAGAAAACTCTAGAGAGATACCTTAAGCATAGTGCTTTCCATTAAAGTAGCAGATTCTTTTTCCTGCTTGCTAACTCTTTTTGTCCCAATGTCTTAATCTTTAATTTTCAAAACTCATGTTTTCCAGTCCAACTTTCCTCCTTTTCTCGTAGGTTCTCTTCTCTTCAGTTTGAGAGGAATAAGGGAAAATGCATGTGTGTGCTTATTCTTAATGTGTTCATACTTGCCTTCATATTAATTGGCAGCAAATCCAGCACTGGTTGTGCTGTTGTGTTAAGCTGTTGGTGCTTCAGTTCATAGAGTTGAATGTTCAACCAAATTTTAAAAGGAAAACTATAAAAAGGAAATAATAGTTTTCTTGAGGATTACTAATGTGACTTTTATATCAAGCAGGTGCATTGAATGCAATGTTGGAAAATAAATACCTAATATTTCCTGAGCATTAGTGTCTTGGAAGGCTTAGGAGACACTTAAAGTTAGTCTGTGTGTACACACAAAACAACAATTATGCAACACTTGGGGATGGAAAAAGTAGTTCTTACTTGTTTAAGAAGCTGCCCTTACGTTTAAGAAACCTATTGTAGTTTTGTGTAAATAGGCCAACTTTGCAAATGGTGATTGTCTGCTGGCTTTTTGTATAATCTTGAGTAGAATTTGTACTTTTTATTTTCATTTATAAGTATTTCCAGAAGATTTCAAAGTAGTTTATGAATTTTCTGGGAGCTTCCTCTTCAAGAGAGGTTCTCCTTCCCCTTTACTCTGCCCTGGTGAGACCCCCTCTGGAATATTGTGTCCAGTTCTGGGCACCTCAGTTCCAGAGGGACAGGGAACTGCTGGAGAGAGTNTGATCTTTCAAGGTCCCTTCCAATCCCTGATATTCTGTGATTCTGAAATGGCCCTGAATGTAAGTTCACTTAAACACCACCTGAAAGGTTTGTGCTGTTGAATCTGAAGAGATTCTGGGACTGATGTGGGTTCTTGCAAGACATTAAACTTCCTACTAGGAAAGCTGAGGCCGTTAGTCAGCAGTTTGCAGCTTATGTGCGGTTACAGCTGCAGAAGCCATTTCATTACTCATTGGCTCTGGCACTGCCAGCTGCACGGGTTTTCTTAGGGCTTTAGGGTTGCTGGAAGCGTTGCCTGGACTTTCTGTTGTGTCTCTTGTATAAATTAAGAACTTTTGCCCTGCACCAGTGTTCTTTATAGGGAAAGACAACTAACTTGTTCCTGTATTTTTCTTCCTGTGTGAAGTTCCTTTTAGGGCACAAACCAGACCTGGTAAATGAGCTGGGAGGGGCCGTGTTGCTGCTGCTGCTTTGGTTGATCCTAAGCTTAGGATCTTGGGGTCATTTGAGTTGGAAGGGGACCTCTGAGTGTCCCTAGTCTAACCTTCTGCCTTGAGTAGGGTCACCTGTGAGATCAGAGCAGCTTGAAGCTACAGTGAAATACCTACAAATGATGCTATTGCTGATATTAAGCGCACTGTATTAAGGCTCTACAAAAAGGGTCTGAGAATCTACTCCTTTGATAATAAAGTAACTAGAGGATTTCTGGTGTTTCTGGCAGAAAAACTTGTGCACAGAAACAATGAACAGAGTTCTCCAGAAAATTCTACAAAAGTGCCTGGGATAACTCGACTTTCTCTGTCCTTCAGCTGGCTCTGCAGGAAGGAGAGGGAGACCAGCACAGGCGTGGAGGACGAATAAACAACCCGTAAGAGGTCTTCTGGTTTAGTTTTTCCCATCCTTCCTAATACAGCAAGCACGTCTGTCCTGGAAGCCCTTGCCCTGTTCACCAGGGTATACTGTAAGACAAAGTGCTGTGGCAAGGGTTACCTTGCCTCCTGTTTTCAGCTAGGGTTTAAAGAGCATCTGTGAAGTTCATTAAAGTTCACTTAATTCTAAGAGTTGATTTCTTCTGTTATTTATATAGCATTATAACAAGCACAGCTTTCTCAAATTGTTCCGTTTATAGATAGAATCATTAAATCCTTAGGCAGGAAGGTATTGATGAGATACCTAGCTATAGGTAATAAGCTGTAAATTCCAAGCTCCAGAAATGATGAGGAAACTGTTTTCAAAAATATATAATCTTGGTTCTTTGTGTCTGCTCTTTTATTTTGCGCTAGAGCTCTACGCACGTAGCCAGTCTGTAATCTGCTGTTCAAGATCAGTTAATTCTCTGGACAAGAGAGATTTTTCTTAACAGGATTTTTGGAAGTAAAATTTTTATTAAATGATTGCCCTCACTTCCAGACCTAATACTCTGTCTCCATCTGACTTATAGCTATCACCCGTTGAAAGCCAGTCTCCTGCCAATGTGTTATTTAATACTATTTGGTATCTAAAGGAAACATTTTGATAACTACATTTGAAACTATCCAAGATAAATTAATAAATAACTCTTCCTTTCTGACCTTGGAGATGTTTTTTTTTAGCTTAGAAGGAAATGTAGCATCTATGATACATCTCATTCATCTAAAATTTGCAGAAAGCTGCAGATGTAAGTTAGGAAAAGAAAAAATGCAGGAAGAAATCACATCTGTCGAGAAGCATGATTAAATGCTGACTTCAAATAATGTGATCCACTGTTTGGGAAATCTTAGTATGAAAGCTCTGAGTCTGGGATCAATAGTGCATAAAGAAGAATGAATCTTGGACAGATATTAATCTGGCAATCTGGCTTTTACCTTAAAATTACATACAGCTACAGAACCAAGTTATTGATGTCCATCCTAATCGGACATTGCAAGCATCAGAATCTGAAAACTTAAATATTTCCTTCAGACTGAGATAACTGATTTTAATTTTTTTTCTTATTCCCTCCCATTTTCTTCCTAGTGTTCCTTCCTGGTGTTTCTTCCTTCCTAAGCTGTGGTTAACATGTTCCATTTGACTGCCTTTCTGCTGGAAGCCATAATTTGGTGTGAATGGGTAACTGTTACTCTGTTAGGGGTTTTCTTTATTTTTTTTTTCTCCCAGCCTCAGCAGCGTGAGGGCAGTTTTGCTAAAGTAGCGTGCTGTGAGAGTTAACTAATTGAGACTAGGAACTCCCCCAAACAGCTACACGGTTCACATTTTATTCTGAGTATGAGTTCATCAGGAAACTAAATGGCAGAATTGGTCAATTTTTCTTCTATAAGTAACTGTAAAGTTCTCTAGAGAGTTTTAATCTCTTCAAACACAGGAATTTGAAGCTGTTGATGCTCAATGTACACCAATTTTATTCAGGCATATTGCTGACTTCACACAGGTATTGTGTGAGATTCTTCTTGTTGCCTGATAAACATTGCTCCATTGCCCAAGGGGTGCTTGAAATAGCAGGGTATGTTGGAAGGAACATACTTCTAACACAGGTATCAGTTGGCCTAGCTGCTAATACTGGAGTATTGGTTAGCTGAGACGTACTTCTCTGGCTTGCACAGATGTTTATTGGAGGATGGTATTGATTCTTAGCCTTGCATTAGAATCAGTCGTGATTACAAAGTGTTGCTCTCGTCGTGTATCGTTGGCAATGGAGTAAGTGTCCCGAAGCTGACAGGCTGGAACAGTGCTGAGTGTTTTTTAAGAAGAAAATCTTAAAGGAACTGGGACAGGAAGCATGCAAATTGCTTGCTTACCAGCTGAGGCAGAGGTGAGGGTGCCTGGTCCTGTGTGTTTAACCTCCTTGTTTGGTAACACTTAATCCCAAGATCTTTCTGTTCTCTTTCAAAGTACATCACCGTTCTGAGCAGGGGGGCAGTTCACATCACCTTGTTCAGTAAATAGTGTCATATCCTAGGATTTGACAGTTAAGGACTTGGATTTCCTGTAAAAGCTCTTTTCTGAGAATGAGATCTTCCACAAAATAGCTATAGCAAATGGCCTTAGTGGTGAGCTAATGAAATACCGAGTCCCAGGCACGATTGAATTTTATGAGTAAGCGCTTTTCTTGTTCTTAACAAAAACCAACAGCAACCTTCAACTGCACCGAAATAAAGAAAATGTCTCCTAGTTCTTACACTCATTGATTCTACCCTCTTTAAATTTAAAGAAATCAAGACTAAAAGAGTACTTTTGTGCTTGTAGATTTGACTCATCTCCACGAGACAGCTATATTATAACAGAAAACACTATCTACATGTAAATAAAAGGTGGGGCATTCCTGTCAGTAGAAGCCTGGTTAATTCTGGCTTGAGTTAGTTTATTTATAATCCATTTAAGTTCAGATAGATTGTTACTGCCATCTGGTTCCCAGAGAACAGCTAAGAACAAGTGTGCTAAAGTCTGTGCTTAGATTTAATTTATCAGAACCTCCATGTCTTGCCCGATGTGTTATCACACAATTCCAGAAGATGGGGAACTTCAGTCACACCAAATTTGTCAGACAACACAAACAAAAGCTAATGATATAAAACCTCAACTAGACCAAAGAGCAAGGCATGTTTCTGATCAGAAAACACCCACCTGTTGATTCCTTGCTGCTTAAAAGGATAGCAATGATTCAGAAGGAGAAAAACCTGGGAATACCCATGTTTTCTGTTGGCTGGGAGATTCTGTGGTTCTCTGATCATTCAATATGATTCAGGCTGTGATCTGTTCACTTTAGAAGGGACCTTCCCTCTTAGGTGTTGGGTCCTGCTGGAGCTGTTGTCCAGAGAATACAACTTTGAGTCTCATAGTTTAACCGTGTTAATTCTGCCTTTCTTTGAGGTATGCATCTATGTTTCTGTAGAATGGTCTTCCAGACAGAAATACTGCCTCAATTTTGAGAGTTATCTCTTGATATCACTTAATTTGTCATGATGCAGGACAAAGGAATCTTGTACAGTATAAGAGATAACTGCATGGCCTCTGGCATTTGATTTTTCAGCTTCAAATTACAGATGTACATCGGTCTGTGAATACTCCTTGGTAGGCATGTGCCTTATCCTACCATCTCCCAGTAGAGCTAGTATTCTATTTAAGTTCTCCTTGAAGAGGTATTGCTAATATTATTATTTTTTTTTTTTTAGCTTATAATGGATCTCTGGGCTCTGGAGAATAACTTTTTAATCTGCTGACTTTAGAAGTTGGAATACGTCATCTTATTTTGGAGTTTTCAACCAAGAGGCCACCAAACCTGATTAAACTGGTTTATAATATATGTTGCAAAGCATAAGCGAAACTTGAATATTGCTGCGTATATGTGCTTATCATGCATCTCCTGTAGTTACATTTGCCTTGGAAATGGCTCACCTGATGAGATTCACTGTGTAGCTAGTTCTAGTTGTGATTTCTTTCCTTACTGACAGGTCTAGTTTCTAAGTAGCTGCGTGCACACAGAGGATTTGCTGCTCTGTAGACCTCATCCTTGAAGGCTTGATACTGTGGACCAATTTTCTTTTATGTAGCTTATCTTCTTCCTCAAAGAACTTTTATTTCTTAAATTACTGGCCTGATTTTCCTCTGACTAAAAATACTGAAAAACTACTTAAAAAAAATTAGAATCCGAGTCCTGAGTCACGGTTACATCTCAGGTCTGTAATATTGATGAGTGTCTGCAGCTTTCTAATTACAGACCCTGAATCTAGTAAACAGAGTTTAAAAAAAAAAAAGAAAGACACAAGGTTGAACCTGATACATGATCTTGTATATTAAATGTGTGGGTTTTAATTTCTGGATGATGAAAGATTAAGTTGTCTGTTCAGAAGTGATATGGGGATAAACATGGGTTACACAACTGAGAGAACATTTTAAATTGCTTTTCTGTTCCTTTTGATTCTTCTGACTCTTCAGTGCCAGATCTTCAGTTGTTTATATTGAAGTTCCTCGGTTTTGTTGGCACTTACTTTGTCTGAGCTATATTTGAATTCTATGTTCAGTGTCAGAAGCACAATTACTTTGTAGCTTAATGGCTTAAAATGTATTTTATAATCACACTATCAGCATCTTGAGTCAGTGTGCCTAGAAAATGTTCTCCTAGGATCTATTTGATTTTTTTTTTAATTGAGACCAACACCGTATGCTTCCCTGTTATAAAAGGGTAAACTTACAGTACACAAATCAGGTAATTGAGAATATGCTGGTTTTAATCCAAAATTGGTTGTACTCAATATTGAGAAAGTTGCTACTAGGAAAGTAGATCTCTTATCTCTGTGGTGCAATGACCCTTCTGGCAGGAAAATCTTCAGGGAATAGGTTGATCCTGAGGAGTTGCTGAAGCTTTTGTGGTACCAAATGGTTGTCATTGACTTTTGCAAAGTCTGGGTTAGGCAGAGCCTTTAGCAAAACTGAAAATCACAAGTCTTGCCTTACATGAAAAGATAAACTTTTTGCCAACATCTTGGATGTCTTTGATAAATACACAGCTGCTTTTTAAAGTAGGGTTTTGTGACTGTGCTATTTGTTGCTTAGTGTAAATGTTATTTGCAAATAGAATTGGTTACAAGCACACCTTGTGACAAACTGTCTTAATTCTCTTTGCTCTCTTTGCAGGCTGCGGACCTGAGCAAACCAATAGACAAAAGGATATACAAAGGAACACAACCCACATGCCACGACTTCAATCACTTAACAGCCACAGCAGAAAGTGTGTCTCTCCTAGTGGGCTTCTCTGCAGGCCAGGTCCAACTTATAGACCCTATTAAAAAAGAAACTAGCAAATTATTTAATGAGGAAGTAAGTAGAAATCTTAATGTTGTTGCATGCAATGTATTGGCGATACTAAAGATCCTGGATTCTCAAAGGTCTAGAGATGGCTCTGTTTACTGATATAGCTTATCTCTCAGTCACTACCTTTGTTTTTCAGCTCTTGCAGTGGCTTGGAATACCTACACAAAAATGTTATTCATGAAGGAATCTTTTGGGTTTTTAGATTGCAAATTAGTACTTTCTAGTTTGGGTAATACTGTAACTAGAGTCAGTGACAGTTAACTGATGGAAAAGAGATCTATAAATCTAAACGTTGCTGCACGTGCTCTGCAATTGCTTGTTTCTGAGGCTTCTGCTTGCAAATGAAGAAGAAAACATTTAAGTCCCTATTTAGCTGATACATTATGCTCAAAATACTCAGTAAGGTCTTACTGTCAGAAACTTTCTATATCAAGGACTCCTAAAGGCTTGCTTGGGGAAGCCTAGGAGATCAAGTGAACGCTGCCTGGATAAAGCTGAAGGCTTATGAGGTCTTGGCCATGTGATGTTCCTGAAAGAAACTCTCCATCTGCTTTTTCTGCTGATGTGCAATAAAGAAAGATAAAAGGGATTGCTGTGGGGGGAACTAATGACAAGTTACAAGACCACTGGCTCTGATTATCTGTTAGGACTGGCATTCTTAAAAGAGTAAGTGTCTGGGTACTAACAAGAAAAGAAATCTGGTAAGTGGTACAAGTTCTGATAGCATTTTCTGCAGAGGACAAGTTGCAGGATTTGGGTGGTTTTGGGGGGTGTGTGATTTGTTTTGTGGGGGTGGGGTTTTTTTTGTTCCTTTTTGTGTTTTAATCCAGCAGCAGGTGTGTTGAGGGGGCAGGGAATAGCAAAGAGCTTTGCAGGTCTTCTTTTTTTTTTTTAATTTTTTTAATTTCAAATCTGGGTGGGAGCTTTGCAGGTGAAGTGAAGCCTTACTCAGCTTTCAGACTGAGCAAGCGTATCTTTCCCACCTCGGAGGGATGTGTCGCTTTGCTCTGTCTTTGTGCAAAGGAGATCGAAGTATTGTTCTCAATGGGCACGTTTTATAATTAGAACTGTCTGATTCCTCCTCAGCTATCTAAAAGTAGCTACATCAGGATCAGAAGAGGGGTGTTTTTTCTTCTTCCCTAGCCTTTTCCCACCTGCTGTCTCTGCTTGTCTTGAGTGGGAAACAGCACTGGAGAATCTCTTAATATTGCACAGCGTACTCTGTTTGGTAGAAACCTCTGTAAAAGTAGTGTAAACGTTCATTTTAGATTTGTCCTAACATCCTTCCACCTGCACTATCGACCCCTACCATCAGCCACAACCTACCCCAAACCAAAAAAAACCCAAACTTTGTCACTGGTGTGACTTTACCACTGGGAGTGCTGGTCTGGATGCAAACAAGCTACTTGTGTGAGCACAGCTCTGATTTACTCTTGTATGAGAGCAGTGTAAGTATTACAATTGGCAGTAGAAATATTAAAAATAGCCAGAGTTCCATGTCACAGAGCAGTTCCCACTCTTGTAGCTGAACTAGAGTTGCTTTGAGAAAAACCTTGGCTGAAACACTTGCAGAAAGGTCCACTGCACTTTTACGTGCCTTCGTGGTGTTTGCTGTCTAGTGCCTGCAGTATGAAGCTGTGTTGCAGGCTGAATAGTTTGTGTGGTAAACCACAAATTGTAGGAGCACTGAAGCAGTATTTTCTTTTCCCTGTGCTGTCTCCAGCATCGCTTACCTGTGGAGGGAACACCGCCTTTGTCGCTTTGGTGGAAGTTAAGTGAGAAACCTCTTTTCTACAAAGCTAACCTACGGGTTTGCTCACTGCTACCAACACTACGTGTGCAGTAGGCTAGAGTTAAATAATGAATTCTTGTTGCCTACACTGATCTGATCTGCAGTTACAAACAATTCTGAAACTTTTATATGTTTTTAATCTGTTGATTAGAGTATTGGAGTGTGGCCTGGATGTGTTTGGAAGTTCTGGTTTGTGTCTAAAAGCCATTTCAGAGGCACATCGGTAATCACTGATGTTTGAGACAGTTCATTTGCTTCAGGATGAAGGTGCTTTTTGGGTTTTGAATATCTGGAGAGTTTGGATAGTGTTTGAAAATAAGCATGTCTTCATAGGCAGAAAGTGGCCTAAATGGGTGCTTATGTTTTTTGACCTGTTTAGCACTAGTGCTGGAGTTAATAGACTTCACCACCTCTCCTGTTAGTAATTTGGTGATTCAGGTAGCCCAAAGCTCTGATTTGACTATCACCTGGAATAAAGCAATCAGGATAGCGCGTATGTGATATGGGGAATGACTGGTTGTGACACAGAAGGTTATGTTGAACTTATAATACAATAGCTTTAATGCAGTCTAACTTGTTACTCTTCCTTTTCTTTTTTTTTGTTTTTAATTCTATTGATGTAGAAGACAATAGGGACTTGAAAGGCTGAGGTGAGTGATACTATGCAGATTGTGGCTGCCTACCTAAATCAATCTGTATCAATGGTGGTATTCCTTCTAGCTGTGTCAGAATTACATCAGTGATATTTTCTTATTCCCCCAAACCAACCAAGTGTACCTCAGGTTCCATTGTTTCCAGGAGATAGTTGGTCATTCTCAAGCTAGCCAATTGAAATATGTTTCTTTCATCTTATTTTTTTTAAAATTCTTATTTAAACTAAAGCCTCAAGCTGCAATTTTTTTCCTAATAAACTTTTCCTATACCTGTGTTGCCAGAGCTCTTTGTCTTAATGCATGTTCCTTGATTGCCTTAGTTTTTTCACTCCTTTGTGGCCTACGCCTATAATTTTGTCCCGTCAAACTTGTTCAGAAGGTGGCTACCAAGATAATCTTGGCTTGTCTTCCTGACTCGTGACTGAAGTTCCTTCACTTGCTATTCTTTCCCCAAATGGAACATAAGCTCCTTATCCTGGCTGCTCCACTGATTCCCTTGATACCTTATCCAGTCCGTTTTTGGAAAGCGTCTGCCGCTCACGCTGCCTTTGTGCCTTGTTTGGTTTCGCGGCAGAAGCGTGTGAGCCCAGCTGAAAGCTGTCAGACCTTCAGAAAGTCATCGCTTCAGAGGTTTTATCTTCCTGCTGAACTTACAGCTCTGCTGGAAGAGAAGGGGATGAGTTGTAGTCACTTGCTGCGTATCAGCTTAAAGATCTCCCTGTGAGCTAATCTGTTCTCATTGCAGATTGCCACCTTCTGGTTTGTTCAGAGCCTCCTGGAGGTAAAGATCAGGTTTGCAGGATTTCTGTACGATATTTAACATCATGTTCCCAGGCACAATTATGGACTTAAAATGCTTTTTCTTGTACAAGAGCTGAGCGTCTGCTCTTACGCGCAGAGGTTGTATGTCGGGTTGAGCTGCTCCGGTAGGGGAGAGCACAAAATTCCTCTTTGTTGCCACGTTAGAGGTAGTTCAGTAGTGAGAAGTATTGCCTAGAACACAGCAGCTGGGCTGAGGTTCCCCATCCACCTGCTCTTGGTGTGTAGCAGGTAACTTTTTGTCTAATATTTCTGATAGCATCATTACTGAGACATGAATATTATATATCAATGAACGCATGGCACACTACTTCAAATATCCCAAAGGAAGTTAAGAATATGTTCTTTTCAAGCTCCCACACTTGAGGAAGAGCTCCCAGGTGAAGTTCCATCTCTTGGCTCTGAAGTACATAAAAGGCTAACTTACCCAGTGAGAAATTACAGGAGAGAAGTTTCCTGGTGTTACACTGAGGGTGACACCAGCAAAAGTAGAATCTATAATCTGCCATGAAAGGTGCAGCTTTCCAGGGGTAGTTACAAGCTCAGATTGGGTAACAGTCAATGTGTTACCCATTAGTTTGGTGAGGTTTTTTATGTTTGTGATAACCAGCACAGCAAGGTTTTGGGGTGTGTGTCTTTTTTGTTCCTTTGTTTTATCACACTTTTGTAACTTGTTCTGGTATTTCTTTAGGCTCTTTCTATTTCTGTTCTTGCCTTTTTGTGTAGCTCAAGCTCTTCTTTCAGCCTATAATCTGTCTTTGCCAAATACAAATCTTGAATGTGCATGTAAAGACTTACTGGTCTCCAAGTTGCAGTTGAGTGATGCCATGGGCGACTTGGTAAGTTTTAGAAATCCACCAGAACTACAGTAGCAAACCCAAGGAGTCACTTTATCTCACAGTTCTTACAGCGGTGAAGGCACAGTCAGGAATGTTTAACGTATGTGGCCGTTCTTTTGCAATGATGGACTCTGCTAAAATGTTTTTCTTTAAAGGAAATGTCTTAATCAGTTGGTAACAAAGTAATGACAGGTCCTTGGCTAATGAATGAAAAGTAATTGGAGGGTGAGAATTCCAAGGTGAAGAGCGTGTGGTGCCTTCGGAATTCACTGAACCATGTGCATTTAACTTCTAACTTTCCAGCCACGTGATAACATAAAAGCTGGTAAAAGCCCCCCCCCCCCTTTTTTTTTTTTTTTTTCTTTCAAAGGATGGATTTTATTTGTCAGAGTCTAAATTGACTGTTGTTGATTTGTAACCTGTTTGCTGTGTAGTACAGATGAATAACTGCCTTTTTTTTCCTTTAGCTTATTCTGTGTTTTCTTCATTATTTCCTTTTCATGGTGTTCAACCTACACAGTGAATAATAACCCTAAGAACGCTACCTTTAGATTCATAACAGGTTGGCTTGATTGAATTATGTTCATTGTGGAATGTGACTGGACCATAATAATAAGTTTTGGTAGCGCTTTGTCTAAAAATAATTTCTTGTTTATTGCCTGATGATAAGTTTTTGCAAATGCAGTAAC
>VXBJ01006709.1:1189678-1228098 GCA_013400055.1 Nycticryphes semicollaris | reverse complement strand
TATTCCCCCCCCCCCCCCCCCAGAAAGCTCAGATTTATGGTTAATCATGAAAACTTTCCTTTTCAGACTTTCTGATGTGTATCTTCTTTGTTTTTCACAGAGACTAATAGACAAGTCCAGAGTAACCTGTGTAAAATGGGTACCGGGTTCGGAAAGCCTTTTCCTAGTAGCTCATTCCAGTGGCAATATGTACTTGTATAACGTGGAGCACACTTGTGGTACCACAGCCCCGCACTACCAGCTGCTTAAACAAGGAGAGAGTTTTGCAGTTCACACTTGCAAGAGTAAATCCACGAGAAACCCTCTGCTTAAGTGGACAGTAGGTGAGGGTGCCCTGAACGAATTTGCCTTTTCCCCCGACGGGAAGTTCTTGGCGTGTGTGAGCCAGGATGGTTTTCTTCGCGTCTTTAACTTTGATTCGGTGGAATTGCATGGTACAATGAAAAGCTACTTTGGAGGACTGCTGTGTGTGTGTTGGAGTCCTGATGGGAAGTACATAGTGACGGGTGGAGAGGATGACTTGGTAACGGTTTGGTCTTTCGTGGACTGTCGAGTAATAGCGAGAGGCCACGGACATAAATCGTGGGTCAGTGTGGTTGCGTTCGATCCCTATACCACTAGTGTAGAAGAGAGTGACCCGATGGAATTTAGCGGAAGCGATGAGGATTTCCAAGACCTTCATTTTGGCAGAGATCGAGCCAATAGTACGCAATCTAGGCTATCCAAAAGGAACTCTACAGACAGTCGTCCAGTAAGTGTTACGTATAGATTTGGTTCAGTAGGCCAGGACACGCAGCTCTGTTTGTGGGATCTCACAGAAGATATCCTCTTTCCCCACCAACCTCTCTCAAGAGCAAGGACACATACAAATGTCATGAATGCCACAAGTCCACCTGCTGGAAGTGGTGGAACTAACCCAGGAAGTAACGGAAACAGTATCACAACACCTGGAAACTCTGTACCCCCTCCTCTTCCACGGTCAAACAGCCTTCCACACTCTGCAGTCTCAAACGCTGGCAGTAAAAGCAGTGTCATGGATGGTGCCATTGCTTCTGGCGTTAGTAAATTTGCAACCTTATCGCTACACGATCGGAAGGAAAGACACCATGAAAAAGATCACAAGAGAAACCATAGCATGGGACATATATCTAGCAAGAGCAGTGACAAACTGAACCTAGTTACTAAAACCAAAACGGACCCAGCTAAAACTTTGGGAACACCTCTCTGTCCCCGAATGGAAGATGTTCCCTTGTTAGAGCCTCTTATCTGTAAAAAGATAGCACATGAAAGACTGACTGTGTTAATTTTTCTTGAAGACTGTATAGTCACTGCTTGTCAGGAGGGATTTATTTGCACATGGGCAAGGCCTGGTAAAGTGGTAAGTTTTAATCCTTAATGCTGCATCAAAGAACTAGAACTCTGAATAGGTAGTTTTCTTGAAATATAAATGAATGTTGAATATAAAATTTCTTTATGCTTAAATGTACAAAAAAAAAAATCCTCAGAGCCATACTTTTGGATACTGCATGCCATATTTCTGAATGATTTGAAGTGTCTTGGATACAATTATTAAGTATAGTTGCCTTCCAGCAGAAGAAATAAATGCTGTGCATCTGAACTATTGATCAGTGTTCTCCTACTTCAGCGTAACCACAATATGGGGAAAGCTATTCACGGACAAATTTGAAGTAGAACCTGTCAGTCACTAAAACAATTACAATCCTTCTAATGTTTTCTACAAAATACAGCACTCCCAACGAGAGCAGCTTGTGAAAAAAGCTGCTGCTTTTAAGTCTAACGAGAAATGTGAGTCTCTGGCAAAATTAAAACCAAAGTGTTTTGTTCCTCCATCCTTTCCTGTGGTGGCGCCCGCCCTTAATGTAAAACCACTCCTTATTAAAACGTCAGCCATTTTCTGCACACATTTGTGAGCCCTTTTACTGACTGTAGTTTGTGCTCTTGGAATTGTCAATCAGCATTATCAAGGCACTCTTTTAATTTTTGATGGGGGTATTTGTTAAGTTAGGGAAGCTCACCCCAGCTTTCTCTTGGGTAGTTTGAGTGTTCCGTTACTGCCAGTTTTGTTGGGCAGCTGGATCATCCACAAGCTCCTGCTTTTTGATGGCACCTGTTCCATCAGTTCAACCTTCATTAAAATATATTACTAGTTGTTAATGCACAGGTAAAACATTACTTTTCTTCCGTCCAATGTACAGCAAGCTAGATTTTTGAATGAAGCTAAACGTGGTGATTATAATTTATTTAAAAGTACTTTGTGCTACAATAGCTTTTTTGCCAGCAATATTTTAAATGAAAGCATTACCAGAGTTGATCTAGCAAAAAAAAAGAGCTTTATTTTTGTTATAAGTTCTGAAAGGGGATATAGGTGAACACCTGAAGAAAAAGAAATAATCTTGGTAATACCAGAATACGGCCAATTTGGGCAATCTAAATGAAAATCTGATGTTCATTAGGTTTTAATCATTTGGTTCCTAAATCTGGCTCACCTACCACATACTCATTGCCGTACACTTCTAAGTAAACCTCAGTACTTTTTCTTAAAACTGCATAACGTTAAGTTTCTTTGAGATCTTATCAGACTTGTCTCAGCGTAGGTGTGAGTAGAGAGCGATGGCTGCTCCGCATCTTAACGCCTATTGAAAGGTTGAATCTAAACCTAAAAATTGTAAACCCTTTCCTGGGGAGAAAGAAGGAGGTTTTTTGCCTAAACCTTACAGATCCAGCATTAATTAAAATTAAAAAAAAAAAAGATAAAAAAAGAGCACCTGCCCCCAAAACACTAAACTATTTAAAATGTTTGTCCTGAACGAGAATACAACGAGCGGTTGTGGATTCTGTGAGTCGGTGCAATTCCCACGGGCTGTGAATGAACTTCACACACGTCCAGCAGAAGCCTCAGATTTCTATCACCACCTGTATTTTTTTTCCTTCCTCTTCTAAAACTCCTTTGCCTACTCCGAAACACTACGCTGGGAAACCTCTTTTCAGTGGCTGAGGCGGGTTTTGTTAGGCTGGGTAGAACTTCAATATTTTTGTGTATTGACTCGGATTTTTGGAATATGACATTTCAAATATTTCAGAGATAAAGTATGCAGTACCAAAAAATCAGGATTTATGTATTGGCCAATATGGAAAACTTTAATTACAGGTAAGTAATTTTCATGCTGAAGTTATCACTTTCAAAATTAATATATTGCACACTGATGTAAATGCCATATTGTTTAGGAAGTATATTTACTTAGAAATTTCCACATGATTTATTATTATTATTTTTTCTGATTTCACTTGCATTTCTAGTGAGCTCGCTCTGCTGGTAAAAACTAAATTGTGGTGGCATGTTTACAGGGCTTTGATAGGAAAATACTTGTGCCAGAAGGAGGTTACGAGCATCCTTTTTGTTTATAGGAAAGCACTTAATAATTTTATTTAATGAAAATTGTCAAAGTACAAAACACTCATGGTAATGTCTTTCTTACTGGGTTATATACCATTCACTTCTGTTTCGCCAGCTGTTTGATCCTAGGCTGTCCCATTACTCTGGGGTTTGAAGCTGCTATTTCTAGTCTTCCTTTTGAAATATGGGTCCCCAAGTGATCTTAAAACTCCGTCACGATTTTGTCCGCCAGCTGTAGAGCGAAAGCCTCTGAATCTTGCTGTTTCTTCCAGCGCTGCCTCAAAAGCCCTTCATTAAATTCATGCTGCTGCCAGCCTAAGGAAGGAGCTGGATGGAGAGCAGGAGTGGGCTGGCAGCGTCTGTCGGGGTTTCCATTGGGGTGGCGCTGCTTTTCCCTCTCGTTTTTACCAACCATCGAAAGATGCGCTGGGTACCGGGACAGGGGGGTGCGTGTGTGTGACAAGTTCCCCTCGTTGTTCCGCTGGGGCTGGTGCTGCCCTTAGTGGAAAAAGGAATCCAGAAGTGTCTCTTCAGCCCTGATCCTTAGGACAGCTGGGGCTGCACAGCGCTCACAGCGCCTCCTTGACTGGTTCTAAACTGTCCCAGTGACTACTTGGGTGTGTGTGGGATCTTACCTTGAGCTTCCTCGCTGCATAGACCGCTTGTGCGTTGCACTTCCTGAACTCTTGTACCAACCCCTGGTCAGCGAGGCCAAGGGAATGGCAAAATTGGATAAGAAACAAGTGGAATGAGGCTCAGGACTCAGTAGTTTCAATTTGTTTCTTTACTCTCCCTTTTTGTTAGCCTGTTTCTGAGGAAGAAGGTTCAGTGTGATGAGAAAAATAGGTTGCCTTAACAAGAGCATGAACCTTCTTCTTGACATGGGGACAGTCGGCACCGTCTCTCCCAGCCCCTGATGGGAAACCTGACCTGTAGAGCTGTTGTATTAATATGAAAGCGTAGAAAAAGAATTCTAAAGGGACCAAGTTAAACTTCACGTGGCTTTTACAGCTACTACAAACTGAATTACAGGATTTGTAAAAGCAATTTGAAAAAAAAAAAGCAAACAAACCCAACAACGAAGGCCCAGAGCGGTACCTGGGTTCCCAAACCAAGTTTTCTCTGAACTTAGCGGCCTGAGAAACCGTATAAATTCTGTGTCTGGCTTGAGAATTAACTGTTCAGGGTCGTCTTCACCATTTCACCCGAGTAAGAGCTGCTGAGGAAGCTCAAGGTAAGATCGGTGGGAAGGAGGAGCAGGTGAAAGGGCAGTGTGTTAACCTGGCGAGACACACGTGCTACCGCGCTGGAAAATGAATGCACATGGGATTTATTTATTTGACTTATTGTACAGGAAAACGTAGGCTTAAATTATAACATCCTTGATTTATTTTTTTTTCCTAGTTAACTACAATTGTAGTACAGTATCATGTTTTAGTATGACTTCTGTTTTAGTGACAGTACTTAAACATCCGTGTAGTATATTTGAGCGAGAGGAGCAGCTGTACTCACTAATTCTTCCTCAGTGGAAAGGAGCGTTTCATCGTTACAATTGAAGTTCAATTGCTGGTATTTTAAGTACTATCAAATAGATTTCTTTCGACGTGATACGGTATCTGTATAAACTTCAGGGATGATTACAGTGAAACTGAAAACGCAGCTTATCTGACTTCAGGTGACCCTGCTGAAATGGGAAGCTTTCTGTGATGCGCGCAATGGCGAGAGTTGCACGTGGCGAACCCGCCTTGTCAGGGGGAATTCAAACCTACTACACTGGTGTGATATTTATAGCAAGGGGGGAGTGTGTGTGTGAGTGTGTGTGATTGCACGTGTGCGAGGAGGTATGGCAAGTGGCTCCAGTGAAGCCAGGAGAGATCATAACCCTGTAAAGGCTTTATGATGAAGATGTCTGGATTAGGAAATAACATGACTTTTACTAAACACTTTTTAGAACACCCACGTTCGGGATTATCACCTCTTAAAATTTGATTATGTACCTGGAATGACTGTATATGTCTGCCCCTTTAACAACGTAAAGCTACTAAATTAATATTTAAAATGCTGGCCTGCTTATGTTACAATAATAAAATCTGTGTCAGTTAATTTACTGTCAAGTTACATGTAAAGATTAAACGATATTACTTTTTTTTTCCTGCATTTTATGAATTCTGTATACTGGAGTTTGTTAAAGATTGCCATGTTAGGTGATACTGTACAAAATTGTATTGACTACCTTTAGTGAAAATCAAAAGTAAAATTCATATGTATTTCCTTTTTACTCTTCCATCTAATTTCTTGACAACTTGAATAAATTTCATAGAGCCTTTCTAACATGAACTATTGTTAATTTAACTGTTGCAATAATTAAGCTTTAAAAGTATTGTTGGTATATTTATAATTTTAAGAAGATCATGTTTGTTTCATACTGCTTATTTTTAGCTGTTCTATTGTCACTGTTACAGCTGAAGAACTTTACTAAATACTTGACATTACAAAATAACTCGCTGGGGTTGTCCTCTGTATACTGATGTTAAATAAAAACGTGTGATTGAACTGTAAATGTAGATAACTTTCAATAGTCCTTTCCACATTTGAGTTCTAATTTATCTTGCAGTCCTTAGGTGCTCTCACGCTTTTCCTGCCGCGCTGAGCAAACGGCCACCAGGAAAGCTGTTAACTTGCCGTGTTTTAAAGTTCAAAGTTGATGCATCCTGTACCCTGCTCTTGAGTGAATGTTTCGCTTCATCTCGAGATGATGCAGAAGTTTTCCTGTTTAAACCTTGTTGATAAGCTCATGTCTCATGTTGCTTATTTATTTTTTAGGACTAGTAATGTGAGATAGTGGGTTGAGTCCTATCAAACTTATTTAAACTCAGATTCAGTAAAACACAGACACAGATGTATCTAGACTCTCTCTGTCTGTCCAACCAGAGCTGGGGCAGAGCCTTGTCATTCCTTCTAGGACTCTACAGGAGCTCTTTCCTCTCTGGACGCAGGTGCAGGGTACTTTCTTTGTTCTGGCTTTAGATCTGGGAACTTGCCTCTAACGAGCGCTGAATTCACAGCCCTGAGGAGGTGGCTCGCTCAGATGATTCAAACGGTTTCTGTCTAGAAAAACTGGCTACTCTAGAATTAAACTGGGCTGAAAAAAACTTGAGCTGCAGAATTTCTTGGAAGCACTTTAGGCAAAGACTTAAGATGTTGCCCTTTCAGCTGAGTGGAGCAAGGATTGAACCATCCTGGCAGTAGTGGCTCTATGCTGATGGAGCCAAACAAATTATATTTTTGTAACTGTTCAAAGGCACTTTTGAGACATTTTGGTGACAAAGTGAGTTACTTTGGGCCCAGTCTGAGGGAGGACTCTGTCTCTTGGCAAAAATACTCTGTTAGACTAAAGCTGAGAAAATCATCCTTGCGTGAACTTGAGAACCTTCTGGCACTTCAGGAGGTACTGACTGACCACTGTGGTGCTCTACGGGTGTAACATCTGTATGTTTAAGAACAGAGGCCAGTGGAGAAACAAAATGAAATCCCTCCTGAAAGCTGCTGGGAACAGGCAGTTACATCAAATGAAGCAAGAACTGGTTTCTCAGCGTGAGCATGAAATGAAACAAACTTCCATAAGTTCTGTGGCCACAGAAGTACTTTGGCAAAAGATGACAGTGTCGTCTTGCTTGTCTTTATTAAATAACGTTTCACAAACTTCTCAAGCAAATAACTGGAATAATCACATTCTTTTTTGGGTTTTTGAAGCTGGATTTTAGGTGCTGATCAGCCTTTTCAAATCCTCTTGGCTCCTGTCTTCTCCTGTGAAGATTGTGCTTATTTTACAACTAACCAACATGGGGTTGCCTGAAGTCACACACTTTGTCCTGGTTTATCTCCATTTCATTGTTTTCTAAATTTTTTAAAACCTTGCAGACTTCTGTAGTTTGAGGAAGCTGGAGAAATGATGTGGGCCCTTACGGCCTAAATGAAGCTTAAGGTCCTATTGCTCGACCCAAATCAGGTTTCTGCTGGCAAAATCCTTCTATGCCTTTCCCAGCACAAGTAGCTGCATCGTAAATTCTGATTTAAATTATTAAATTATTTTTCTCTCAGAGATGCATATCTTCCCTTTGCCAATCATCTACTACTCTTGAAGTAATCTTGCCTAATACCACAAAAGACTTTCACTTAGTCTTTGTCTGCTGGTTTTCTCGCAGCCTTGACTTCTCTTTTTGCTGACAACGAGGAAGAGGGTGATACACCTCTGCTCAGAGGAGAACTCCTCTAGGTACATGGAAGTTGCAAGCGAAACCTCCCTCCTTGATGCCACTCCATGGTCTTACAAGATCTGGTGTCAAATGGTTTAAGCATTTATATTTTTCTGGATCGGGACTAGAGCAAAGGCAGGGAAGGGGAAAGGAAAGGGAAAACATAAAGCTCCATTTCGTGAACATATTGACTGTGTAAAGATTGGTGTCAGCTTTGCTGTATCCCCCCTAAATCCCATGTGAATGTTCCGCATGCGCTTCCTTGAATGTTCTCAATCTCTAATAGAGTCATCAAATTAATTAATACCAGAATTGGTGAATAATGCAATTCAGAGACTGATGCTAATAAATGCTGATTCATTTGGAATCAGAAACTTTCAGAGATTTTGTTCATGCAAATCTTAAAAGCATGTGACCAGCTGACTTCACTACGGAATTTCAAACAAATGTGAAAAATCTCATTCTGTTTTGGCATATTATTATTGCTCAAATAAATGTATAGCGCCGTGGGCTCTTTAGTCAAGCAAAGGTCTCCATCCAGATTTGTTTTGCAAATAACTCCAGGAACATCACAGTTCTGGACAAGAATTAACTACCCACGGAATGTTCCTCCAATAATAAACTCCCGTTATTTCATATACTGGCCACAGCAGACACGTTTTAATGAATTCATGCCTTTTTTGCATGGGCATTCATTAACTCAGCCATTTTTAAAATGGGTTTAATTGCACGAGTGAAGTGTGTACTATGAGAATGTTGGGGAGTTTTTTTACATTTGCTTGCTGCTTTGCTTTGTCTACCTTTTGATTTCCAAGCAGAAAGCAGGAAGGACGCTGCAATGTTCTCCCTGGTCCCTCCAGCGAGTTCCCCGCATCCGGCTGAGCCCTTCCACCGAGGGAGCTCTTCTCCGGGGCCAAGGCTGAGCCTCTGCCAGGGAGCGTTGTCGAAGCAGCGCGTGGACAGACATGAACTTCCCAGATCCTCCTCCTGTGTCCAGACTTGCAGGTTATTATCTAGATTAGTGAAACTACGAATGATTGCATCTTTGGCTCCAATTAAGCCTGCTCTAATTTACATGAAGAAAGTATTAACTCGGTAGTTACCGATGGCTTTTTTTCTACTTAATAGCATTTTCATGATTTTTTTTTTTCTTTTAATACAGCGATTATATGCTGATCTTTCTGTTGTGAAACAGAAACCCTTTGTATTTCGTACCTTTGGAGAAATCCCAAACTTTTGGCTGGAGCATACGTGGAATTTTTTTTAAAAAGAACCCCCCCCCTTATAATCTCATGAATTGTGAGGAGGGGTTGGTCTTAACAGCGCTGCAGGTCTTTCTGGAGTGACCACAGCTGAGTGCCACGAACCTTGGGTGGAAATGACTGAACTTGACCAGATTTTCATCACCCTTCTGGCTTTTCATTCTTACCCACGCAAGCCTGGTTTTACCAAGTCCTGTGGGGTTTTTTGGGAAGTCAGCGAGTGCATCGATAAACAGGGAGTAGCCCCAACAACTGGTGCTGAAACGGTCTGTGTTCAAGATTCTCACGTCACTAATTGACCGAAGAAAAACGACTGAGTCCCCTGCAAAAAAGCAGGATGGTTGAGCTGCAGGGTCGGCTGTTGAGATGGCAGATGATGTAGGACACGCTTGGAGGACCCTCTCTGAGGTTGTGGGGAAGACTGTTCTATCAAATTCTTGACTCTGGTCTCGTAACTCTCCCATTTCCCACCCCCTGCTGACAAAATAACGCTGCTGATAAGAGGCTACGTTTCTTTTCAAAGCTTGGTTGAGCAGTGTTGATTTTGTTTCTGCTGCTCGCTCGCTGTGAAGTGTTTGCTCTTAAACTTCAGGCCGATGCGCTGCACACCCCATGGCAGATCTCACCACCTGTGTTAAACTCGGCAGCTTTGCTCCTGCGCTAACGAGGTCTTGCAGCTTTTCTTCCATCCTTTACCCTCCACTTGCCTGGACGAGGATGGTTTAATCGCAGAAAGCACTGCAGCCTAGTTCCTTTACCCTTTCCTTACAGACAGGAGCTTTCTGTATTTTTTTCATAACCTTATCCATTATATTATTCCCAAAGAATGCAATTACAAATATTCTAGTCCCACACCCTTTATTCTAAAGATCAGACTCTTAAAGGGTAATTTTTGTATCAAAACTGTTAAGTTTTTTTGAGCTCTTGCTTTGTTAATGTGTCTTTCTGAAGTTTCCTGTTACATGGAACATAGTTCTGAAATGGCCTTGTTTGAAAGGCTCTGAGAAAACGGCAAAATTCTGTAGCATCTGTTTTGTTACTTGGCACCCACCGGGAACACTCGCCACGTTGGTAACACTTCTTGTCTGCGCCTGCAAACCAAATTCTTATCCTTGCTTTTCTTGTATGGACACCTGAGGTCCAAGACGTCTTCTGGAATTAAGCTCCCGAAAGAACTCGTAAAACTTCGGATCTCTCCCACAGAAGCGGAGTTCAGGAACGGCCATCGTAGCCTGGTCAGGTTTTAGGGCAGTACTTGTAAAGCTACTGTAGCACAAGGATATTGATCTGGACATCGGGATCTTTCCACTCTGCTGTTCCTCTGGGTTGTCTGCTTGGAGTTGGAGAATTAATTCAGAGCAAGGATTGAAAGAATATAAGGAGTGTTGAGTACTCGTTAGAGCCACCTGTGCTGCACTTCTGCTCTTTAAAATGGGGAGCATTCACAGCCTGGGAGATGAAACCAGGACTGACTCCTTGTTCCTTGTCTTGGAATTCCAGAGTGTCTGGTAGTTGATGGAGAAAGAGACACCACGTTACAGTTCAGGAAGTGCCACCTGTTTCTAGAGTTGTAGGAAAATGTAATGAGTCCTTATTTTGTTTCCCAGCACTCAGTTGTATTACAGTGTAAATCTGCTATTAGAGTAGTACTTATCTCATAGAATCATAGAATGGCTTGGGTTGGAAGAGACCTTAAAGGTGATGTAGTTCCAACCCCCCTGCCATGGCCAGGGACACCTCCCACTAGAGCAGGTTGCTCAAAGCTCCATCTCTTGGTTTGTGCAGCACAGGTGTGAGCCTGATGAAAAACACTTCATCTTATGCCATCTCCAGTACTCCCAGTGTGTGTGTAAAGCACATACTTTCATATGAACAGTTTGGATCATCACTGATTTATTAAACACTGGAAATAACACCTTTGGACGTCTTTTTCCAGGGTACTTGCAAGTTGCTGAGTGGGTGTAACCTTCTGGCAAGAAGGACCTTCCAGTTGCTGCTGGGTTTAGTAGACTTCTCAAGAATGCTCCTGTGCTGTGGTGAGCTCTAGAGTTCTCATTTGTTTTCATCACTTCTGAATGAAACTTTCTGGGTAAAAAATTTTCAGAAGTGCTTCAGTTGCTTCTTCGGTCTGAAATCCTTTTTTTTCCCCATCTATTCCTTAAGTAATAACCAGGAAACCTTTTGTTCTCGTGAAAATCTTTGCACGCTCTCGGTGTCAAACGAGTTTAAAGACCATCCCACCTCAGTCTGCCTCGGCAGTGTTTGAATCAAATACCCACTACATAAGCGAGTACAAATCAAAGAAGTGCTCTGGTTCTGTGGAGGGCACCAAATTAAGTGCTGTGTACTTCGTTATATAGAAATGTAATATAAAATGTGTGCTGAAGTGCACACACACTCACACACACACACACACACACAGAGTCTGCTCTAAATCCTACCAATGTATCCAGGTTCATAACGTGCCTGAACTGGCAGAACAGAAGGTTTTTAAAAGGGCAGGCTCTGGGTTTTAGTAGAAAGTTGGTGGTTTGAGTGCAGCCAGTCCAGCCTCTCTCCCATCTCTTCTCTCTGGGGTCGGGGTTTTCTTCCATCAGTCGCGGCTTCTCAGTTCTCGGATCCAAGGCAGAAAGAGCTCCTGTAGATTCTGAAGGTGCGACCCAGTTCCGCGTTGTGTGCTAATTGCTGCCTGAGCTTGTCTAGTTTGATGGATCTGAGTCACAGGATGTTAATTTTGAGGTAAGAACCCAAGCTGGTAGCTGTTTGGAGGAGTTGCTGAAATAGCATTTCTCGTGCCCAGGGAGCAAGGAGGCGCACAGTGATGCTCCTTGGTTTGCTCCCAGCTTATTGTGCTGCCGCTGCGCTCCTCAGCCTGCTGGTACTTACAGCTGCACAACCGCCTGGCCAGGAGACTCCATTCTGACATTAAGCTTTTCCTGAACGAGTTGGATCTAGAGTTACTTTTATGTGAACGATTAAAAAAGGGGCTACTCTCCCTAAATCTGGAAGGGAGTCTCTCCACTGGTAGCGATCTGTAAGGAGCCATCGCCTTAACGGGGAGCAGCAGCCTGTGAGGGGTGTCGCGCAGCCCGGGCCTGAAATGAAGTCAAGTCTCATTTTCTTTCAATGGGGATGTAGCTACGTGAGCGGGTAAAGAGTTCTCCTGAGCACCAGCTTAAATTGTAGTGGGAAATCTTTCCTGAGCCCGTGCTGAGTGTTTTGTTATCTTTTTACAATTACCAAAATTAAGTGTTTGGTTAGATAGTCTATTTTTCTACTCCAAGCTTGTAATACTCCGTAGCATCCAAGAGGTTGAGCGTTTCCCTGTATCGGGTCAGGTGTCAAACTCAGCGACACTGGAATAGGTTGGTTTGTTGCTACCCTAATGAAACCCCCATCGCTTGTCACTGGTGCACGATTTCCAGAGTCTCACGGTGACTCCGAATGCAAAGTAGATTAAAGCAAACGCAGGGACCAGATTCATCGGGTGTCATAAAGGCAGGCGCTTTTCCTCCTTACCGAAAGCTCTTCTGCGCTGCCCGACGGACGCGCCAGCGGCGGAGAATCTTTGGTAGGAAGGAAGGTGCTGCTGTCTCGAGTCAGCAAGTGGTGGTAAAAAAGAAACTGTCCTCATTTTAGCTGCGGGCTAAGAACTTTATAAAAATAACTGTCAGGTTCTCTTGCTGGATTAATGTAAACTGCTTTGTTTGCAGGGTTTATTGTCATCCCAAACCCAGGCCAATTCTCCAAGTGGAACTGTAGTATAGCCATCACACTACTGCTAGCAAACCTCTGAACGCAGGACAAAGAAGTAATGACAGTGGGACCAGGAGCTGTTCTTCAGGCAAAGAGCATCACAAACTCTAACGTGGCAGAGTGTAAGCACGGAGTTATGTGAATCACATAGTCCTTTGCAAAGGAATAATGTAACGAGTTCTTATTACAGCTAATACTGCTGGGCTGCTCACCCAAGGAGGAGTTTTCATTTTAATAAAAAAAAGGAGAAAAGAACCAACCAACCAAGCAAGCTTCCTTTGGTGCTGCAGGAAAAAAACCAGTAACACTTTTGGTTTTCTTTATACTTTGCAAGTCCAGTGTAATTTAATCTCTCTCTATAAATATATAAATAAAAGATATATATATATATATAGTGTAAAATAAAGTATGTTTCTTAAATTCAAGTAAGTTCAATGGTTAAACTAGTACTTCACCATTGTTTATTTTGCACTGATTTTTTTAACCAGAGGTGGCTAGGAGACAGCCTGGAATGCACTCGTGGCAAATGAAAGTCCTTACTTTCTGGCTTCAAAATGTTATTCAGGAAGATGGATGCTGCAATCATAGAGACTTTTGGGTTTTTTTTAAAACAAAATTGGTTTTGCACTTAAATAGTTTAATGCTAATAGAGAATTACTTTAAAATTGGTGTCCAGACACCAGAAAGACTGTGTTGTGGGGAAAAGTTCCTTTGTATCTATTAAACATTTATTTTAATATTGTTGTTTCCAACTGCAATCGGCTCTGTATTATATGTATAAATAATGTAATTCAGTGGTGGGGAAGGGGAGTGATGGATCATTACACTAGAGATTCTCATTCATTAAAGAAATTGATATTTCTAACTCAGAAAATACGTATTAAACTATCTTGAATATGCATTTTTGTTTACTTTCTGTTCAAATTCAATCACTTTTGATGTAATCAATCCTTTGTTGAATTAAATGTTTGGTACAGAAATATCATCTAAACTTTGTAGAACAACTTCCTTTCAAAAAGATCTCATCTGGAACGTTGCTTCATATTGAATAGAGTTCAATTTCACTGAGGAAAAGTGAAATAACTGTTTGGTTCTGGTTCTTAATGATTTATCTCTAAATACATCGTACAGCGGAGATCTCGCAGGCAGCCAACTTTGTGGGGGCAAGGATTTTGTAATCCTGGAGCCCCGGGATCTTGTTTTGGGAGTCGTGAAGCGCCAGGCCCAGCCGTAGCAGACGCACACACTTTCTGACTTGGCAATCTAAAATGAGGTCACCGTATTGGGAGTAGCAACAGTTCTGAGACAAACTTGTTTCTCTTCAATCAGGCACCTCATTTATAATTCAGCACACTTAAAGTGACAAACGTTGTGGAGACAGACGTACCCGTGCCTTTGTACAGTTTAACGCTGCTGGGCTGAGAAGCTGTTATTTTGAATCAGTCAGTAACAGAATACTTAAATGCTTTTCAGGAGCGTTTGCAAAGATTAAAACACACCCACACACACACACCCCAAGAGGTGTTGCTCCATTGCAAGCCCCAGAATGACAGAAAGCAGCTGCCGTATCTTTCCCTTTATCCCACCCAGTGATGGTCACAATCAGGTTTTTGCTGGCCCTGCAGAGCCCGACCTGCCCGTGTGTGTGCACGGGCTGTAGAGCAGGGCACACAGCGATGCCCTTCCTTCGCTGCTCTCCAGCCGGTGAAGCCAGTTGAATGTTTTAAATAGCAAGGAAACTTGAGACCTTTTTCAGGCGTGAGGAGTTTCGTTTCATTCAGGAAAATGAATGAAAATTTGGGGAGAAACAACTGCAGTAGCTACTTGGAACTAAGTCTTATTCCTGTAATGGGGCCAGTGTGTAGGAACTGACAGACAGGTTTATACACAGGCATTTAGGTTGTCTACTTTACTAGAGATGGAGCTGCACTTTGCAATTCTTACCTATTTACATTCTAAAATATGAGGAAAGGGGAAAATACTGAAACTGAGCAGGGTTATTGTTCAGAAGTTTTGTTTTATTAACATCGGGGGTTTAACCGTTAAAATGGAGATAAAGCTCAGCACTGAGACCTAGTGTAGTTATCTCCCTCTAGACCTCTTTTATGTAAGTGCTTCAGTTGGTCTGAATCAAAAACAGCTGAGAAAACATGTAATAACTTTGAAAGACACATTTTTTTTTTCCTTCAGCTGGAAAAACACAGACCCAATAGTGAAAGGACCGTGGCAGCCAATGTTGGGGTAAGAGTAGCAGCTGCTTGCAGAGTGCAGCCCTCTACACATCAGAGGAGTCTACGTGGCTTTTCATTTTTCAGCCTCCTCTTTACTATTAGCTAATCAGCTGCAAACTTGAACTGCCCATCCCACCCTTCACTCCATATGGAAAAATACACTGTAGGGAGAAAAGGCATACTAATAACTTACCTGGAAAGAACTTAAGAGTTAAAAAACCACAATTAAAAATGAGTGGAACACAGATCATCTCAATATGGAATTTTAGCTGGAAGAAGGAGGGTAGGAACAATACTTGCCAGTTGGTAGTTTAAAGTGGAGTGTATTATAGCTATAAATCAGGCAGAAAAACTCAAGTTTGCCTACTAATCCAACAGCCAGAGAAGTTGTCGCCGGAGGGGAAAACAGCAAAGACTTGGTATGAAGTAAACACCCCTGCAGCACTGGATGTGCCAGACTGGGTAAGGCCCACCTGAAAGCGTAAAATAAAGGAGAAAACCATTCCAGTGTCATCCTTCACTTGAAATCCCCTATTTTCCTAGCAAAAATGACCTGCTGAATAAGAAATTGCCTTTTCCATTACAACAGCCTGACAACTCCAGGCACAGAATAACTCCAGGCACAGAGTACATGATGAGAGAGAATTCCATACAGGCTATTGCTCTGCTGGCATTTTCTCTTCAAGTCAAAACTTACCAAAAATTTTTACTTTGTCTTTTTTCAAAAAAACCAACCACTTTCCTGAATAAAGTAATTACCTACATGATATTAACTACAGAAGCAAACAGTTGCAACAACAGTTTTGAAAACAGGGAAGCAGCTTGTGCACACAGGATCTGAGGGAATTAATTTTTAGGTTGTCTACTTGAATGGAAATGCCTAAACTTCAGCATCTGTGCTTTGAGGTTTCCAGAAAATGATTATGCGAAGCTACCGAAGCAATTAACATTTTCCATCAGGAACATACTCTTGAAAATACGACCCTTGGGCTAAGTAAAAGAGCTCTGAGTCTGAACAATCACTCAAGTGTGGGTAGTAGGATTTGTCTTTTTATTTTTGAAACCCTGCAAGAAATGAATAACTTGAGAACACGATCCCTCAGACACAGTAAGTTACCTATTTTTAGACCATCATTTTTACTGCCGCACACCATGCTGAACTCCCAAGATATTAACACCAAGCAACTCACCATCTTCCTCTCTGGAAAAAAAAAACCCTGGATAAGCTGATGGCACCTTTTGCTCAGAGTCCCAAAGGTAAGGAGTCAGAAGTCACCGTTACACCGTGTTGCCTACAGACTGCAGCCCTTAATTCCATTTCCTAAGCTTAGCATCACCCCCCCCACTCAAACAAGTATTGCCTTATTGTTGAAGCTCTCTGTCTGTTCTGGCACTATGAGCTGCTAACAAGAAAGCGTGACACAGCGGGGAGATGATCTCTGGTAGCAGAGCAGTAGAACTCAGCCAGTCGCCCCGTCTGTGTCTCCGTGGTCAGGAGTGTATTTTCTGCTTAGAACTGGAGGAAAGACAGCATCCACCCAGAATGAGTGTCAATGAAATGAAAAAGAGCCGTTAACTATACCGTTATGTTCTGCTGCTTAATTCTCCCTTTATTATGGTGTTCACTTCCTCCACTAAAGCTCTGCTTCTGTATTTGTTGGGTCCTAGTAAGAGAAATCTGCTGTTCCTCTGGTGTAGGTAGGAGGAGTAGCAGCGATACAGGTTCCCCTGCAGAGCCTTGTTCATCTGCCATAGCCTTATTTTACAGGCATTTTTCCCAGGGATAGGACATTTTTCCATTCTGAAAGTTTGCTATGAAGAAATGGAACAAAATGGGCCAAGGTACAGGTGCAGGCTGTTCAACTTGGACAGTCAAATTTGAATCAGTACCAAGAAATGATTCCCACGCAATGCACAGCCAACATTTAGCCTGTGTATTTTCACAGGCCTGTGGTATTTTCACATTTGGAAAAAAAAATCTGCTAGGAAATGTCATGGTGATCCTCAGTACAGCATGTGAAAATACTACCTTCTTCAAAACGTGAAGAACATACGATAGACAGGTACTTTTAAGCAGGAAATCTCAAGCAGACTCATAGAAGAACGCGAGCCTCGTGAGCTCACCTGCATGGAAAAGCTGCAATATGGAATTTGGGCTTGGTCGAAGTCATCCAGGAGCCAAATGGCAGAACAAGGAATAGGATCTCATGCCGTCACGACAGAATCCTACCAGTGCTGAGACACCAGTACTTAAACAAACAACTAACCAACCAAAAAAAGCCAACTACTGGAAACCCTCTAAATAGCAAGAAGAATCATTATTTCCAAACGCATAGTCTAATAAAGTCTCAGGAGGAGAGCTGAGAGCTCGATTAGTATTTTTATTAAATCCTTGTGTAGGGCATCAGTCTCAAATTGATGCTGAAGGGTCAGCTTAGTAACTTTACCACAATCTGCTACCCAGTTTGCTGCCGCGACTTCCAGTACAACACGTCCCTCACCTACTTCCTCTCATCAACCACGGCTTGGTTTTCACTTCTGTTGTTGCACAGAAAATGTTGAACAGCAGCAGCACAGACAGAGCTATTTGGTTACTGGGGAAAAAAAAAAAGTTGATCACTTCCATGTTATGAGCAGAGTAACTTTTAGAACTATTAAAAAAAACCCAAACTCCACAATTTTTTATCGTAGAACCTGCCTTGTGTGCACGCTTGGTAGGCAGAAGATTTTTAAACCCCAAGCTAAATATGAGTTGCACAAAGCAATTTGTTTTTTTAAATAGCAAAAGTGGTTTGTAACACATCACCAAATTGAAGTGTCACAAATTAATTACTGCAAATTTTTAGGTGATCCTGGGAGTATTGAAATCAATGGTATCAAATTGCAGTAAGTACTTTATCCAAGCAAGATAAAACTGCTGCCTTTTCACGCTTCCCTTCATAGCAGCAGCAACCAGGAACTCTATATTAAATTGTTACAGGTGATCTGTGTGCAAAATTACTGAAACATGAAAAGATCCTTTCCTTTACTGCTCTCTTTAGCAACTCATGGCTGTTAAAACTTTTGGTTAATACGAAGATCGACGGCTTGAAAAAAACTGTGACTAAATTTTATGCGCTTTTGAGTCAGATAAGTTGCTTTAGCTTTTTGCTAGATTATACTTATACAAAAATATTGAGCAGCTACACAAACTGCATCAAAATCAAGTATCTGATAGGACTGCATAATCTGCACGTTCTCAATAAAACCTGAGGCTGAAGCTTTTAAATGCAGGAGGTGAATACTTTCCAGACTTGACTGAAAAATGAACATTTTTTACCTCTGCAAAATGTATAGAAGTTAACTGTCATTTAGAATATAATATAATATGAAAACTTCTACTTTGTAGTTAACATTCCATTCCTAATACTGAAGCTCAAAAAATCCTTTCATGTTATTTTTAACCAACCTCCTACTTCCATCAGGTTCTAAAAGGAAAAAAATACTCAGAAAGTTGAATAGCGAGTGCTCTCTAAGCTCTGCCAGAACAATGCTTTAATTAAATATTGATACCCTTCAGGAACAGAATACTGAACGGAAGGTAAGCAGCCTTGGGGGCGGGCAGGTCCTATAAATTGAGAGAAAAACACAAACTAAGGCAGCGCCGTTCTTGTTAGATTTCTACCCACAGAAGTACAATTGGGTCTCTCACTGCATAGTCACGGCTTTTCCTCGCGCTCCAAACGCGTTACAAGGTGGTCAGCCCCCTCCTCCTCTTCGGTCTATAGCAGGTAAGTGGAAACGTTTCGGGGAAGACTTAAGTGCCTTCTGTTTCTCAGACTGTTGAGGAAACAACAGAATTTTGAAATACTCTCTGGAATCCACATTTTTGCTATTACACTTTAATGAGCAAATTAGAGTCTGTACCTTGATATTTGGTCCAATAAATCTAACGGACCGTAACATCGAGGGTTCACCACTTTCCCTTGGTGCATGGAAAACTGAATGCAATGTAGGAGTAAGACATGAAGTCAATTTGGCTACTCCAGAAAGATTTAGTTTTGGTAATTCTCCATGAGGAAGTCCATGTTGTTTTGTTTTCTCCTGGGCTTTACTAAGAGAATACTTTTAAAATAAAGAAATCAGATTCAATTTCTTTCTGAGAACATTGCAAGGAATAAAAATAAAAGAAGAAATCCAACTAATTGGGAAGAAGAACCCAAAAAACTCAGCCAAATATTACTTCAGCTAATTCTTTTTTTAAAAATAATTACTACCCTAATGGATGGTTTTTGCCATTTTTCCTGAAGCAACTTCTTGCTAAGCTCTCATGTTGATGAACTCAAGAACTAAGTTGGTGGTTGGTGGAAAATGTGGCTGCTCCTATGAAAGAAGAGTTCATGCTTTCAAGGTTAAAGGCACAGCTGAAACATCTTTTCTTACTTTTTCTTTTTTCTTCCTACTGGAATTTATGCTTTTTGTGAGGGAAAAAAATGTATTTGTGTCTTTTTCATGTAGTACTAACTTCTATCACACCTTGCAGATCTAGTAGACTCTGAAGAGTATGTTGTGTATTTTTCAGGTAGCTTGAAGATAAAGTTTTAATTGGCCAGAGGAAATTTTTAATCTGATTTCCAGTCTCAAACCAAAGTTTAGGATTTTCCTAGATATCATCTAAATATAGGATAATTAAGTTAAAAATAAAATAAAATCTTATTTGTTCACAATGTAGTCTGAAGTCCTGAAAAGGCAAAAGCACACTTTCTGCCTCTGCTACAACTTCATCTGCACGACTTTTCAGCGCAATGGCAGACAACAAAAGCAGAAGAGAAAACTATTTTTAAAAAATACCCTCTAAGTAATAGCAGCTATGACAACCATCTGCTGAAGGAAATATGTGCTATCACAGCTTCTAAATTCTATCTCATGGTTTTCAGGGCTTGTGGGGGGCGGAACTGCATCAGACCCAATAAAGACCGGTGTTCAGGTAGACTGAGTGAAACTAAGTAACGTTTAAGTAAAACATTTGTTTCCCGTTAACAAGCCCAATGTCACAAATTACTTTCTCTAAATGGGCTGACTATTCTTCCACTTCACTATTTATTACCTGTCTTTGACTTTCCTTTGAAATTTGCCACAAATGCAGAGGTACTTGCCCTGCTGTATTTTGTAGTAATCTTAATTTTTTGTGTCTGGCCCAAGCTTGTGTATCAGCTGCCCTAAAAAGTTTGAGGAAAAAAAGAAAAAGAAAAAAAATAAATATAAAAACGTCAGTTGTGCTTTAGATGAAGATTGGATGAAGTTTGGACTCAACGCACAGAATTACGTTGCCTGAATTATGTTCACTGTATTGTAAGCCAAATACTAGCACTTCATTTCAGTCCACTTTAAATAATAAGCGCCCAGCACTCCCTCCACTTTTTAATTTTAGTCTTCAAGATTGAAATGATTTGAAGTCACTTGCCAGAGTTCTTGAAAATAAGGGTGCTGTAATGCTTGATGGGCAGCAATTCTCTCATCAGGATCATATCTTATCATTGCGTACAGGAGAGAGAAGCCTTTAGAAGACAAGTTGTGCACAAGAGGAGGTATTCCTTTTCCTTTTTTAAAGGGGAAATCAAAATTCACAATTCTTGACCTGTGTTAAGCAAGTTAAGAACAGTTATTCATGCACATTCAGAGAGAGTTACAATTGACTAAAAAAAAAATCTACTCTGCTTTAGGTAATCCTTTATTAGGGACAAGTACATCATATTTGGGGAAAAAAATGTTTTCTTTCCTAGTAAGTTATGTCATTGGCCTTACAGAGAGTATGGAAATAAAAGGCCAAATAAGCTTGACTTCGGCTCAGATTTCCTCTGCTCTGCCTTCGAGGATCACGAATGGGTGACTGTCTCTGGACAGGGATAGAGGACACTCCTATTCGGTCAGCAGCCGACCCAACACTATTGGATCGTTGCGGTGGTTCCCGGGGCAGAAATTGCACACAGTTGTACAGTTATATTATGGATAGCAGTGAGATCAATAACTATGGGAGTGCATACTTACTGCTTTAACTTGTTGAGAGTTTCGTTAGCAGGAGTGCCTATCACATCATGGATTTTTGAAATTTGGTCCAGCTCATTAGATCCAGGAAAGAGAGGCTGAAAACTGCAAGGTAAGAGATGAGAAGACACGATTAAACTAGTTTAAGTGGCACAACTGCCACTTCAGAGAAAGAATTTTCGTTTACAAGGAAGATACATTTTAGAATTACTCATTTGTGGGCAGTTTTAATACGAACCAACAATTGAAAGATAAAATGTGAGGAGCAGATAATACAACTGCATATTTGGATGGAAAGAGTAGTTTGGGTGATTAACAGAAATCTGTAGTTGCCCTCTCCTCATGAGTTTGGGGTAAAATAGGTGAAGAGACTAGTAAAGAAAACACTTCCCTAGTTTTCTTCTAGTGTTTTCTTCTAGTGAAGTGACAGATCTCAGAAGACAATGTGTTTTCCTCATTTTAAAGCGGCAGAGTCAAGCCGTCCCTCTCGGGTATGCACATAGAAATATATTTATAAGAAACATTCCATTCCTAACACACAGGTTCTTTGCAAGCAGCAATACTGGAAAGATGGTAATTTGAACTGCATTCCTGAGCTTGACCGTCAGTTAATACAAACCTTGCATAGAGTCCTTGAAAACATTGTTATCAATAGAGCCATCTGCCTTAAGAAGTTAGGCCCACTGACATTTGTTTCTTGCACGTGGTGCCTTTTTCCATGTTAACAAAGCATTTCCTTGGGTTTATAATTTCAGAAACACTTCAGTAGCACCACATGATTCTTGAAAGCAACACATTCAGCCCTCTGGAAACTACTTTTAACTGTTTGCAAATTCAAGCTGGCTGGCTGCACACTTCTCTGAATGTCTTTATAAAGCTTTGAGTAGAGGAAGGAGAGAAAAGAGATCTGATTTGTGTTGTGTAGCTATACCAAGACAAGCAGTTGGGGCTAGCTTTTGCATGAACTACAAAAATGTGCCATCTCTAAATGTAAAGCTCTAACTTAGGGAAGAACAACTGTGCTATCCACAGAAAACTGTCATTCAGGACCCACGATTTATAAAAGGAACAGAAGGAGGGAGACCAAGATTTGAAAGACAAGCATGGCTGAGTAAAAGACTAAAAATTCTTACACAATATGGTGTAAAGCATAAAGGCTTACTCAAATGTTAAACAGCAAACACTGCAAGATGCACTTAAAAAGAAACGAATCTGTCCATAACTTCTTTTAGCTTGGCAAGGCTGTATCTCTTTTAATTCAGTAATTTCCAATACACATTCCCTCATTTCTCTGAACACATCTACCCAGGCTCTGAAAATGTGCAGTGGTTGCAAAGAATGAAATTCGTTACATTAGGCTAAAATTATGAGGAAATATTTTTAAGGTTTTTTTTGCCCTAAGGAAACTTAAGTTTGCAGCGTGTAATTTTCTTGCCAAACTTCAAAGCCCACCTGAATCAAATTGAAATGGAAAACCACAGCATTTTTAAAGCTTTTGGTCCCAATTTATTTTGCAAGAGAACTGTGGCATTTGGGATTTTTTTTGTTAACAGTTTTTTCTGACCGAAGTAGAACTGTTTCTACAAGTCAGCAGGCAAAGCATAAGGGTTGTCATTTAATGTGATGATGATGGCAGCAGCTGCACTTGCCATGTGGAGGAGGAGGGAAGAAGCAAAGCAAATGTTATCACTCCTGGTTGCATATCGAAGACTGCAGTGTGGGAGGAGAATAAAGAAGAACTGCTGCTGTTGCTAGGGCACAAAGACCTTGGAGAAATACTCATGGTGGTTTTTTTTCCTTTTTTTTTTTTTTTTTTTTTGGAAGACCAGTGACAATTTCTTTGAGTTATAGTTTCATCTTCATTGAAAAGCTTAAAGGACTATAATCCTGGTTTTCCCAAACTCTTCCTTCATCAGAATCCAACTTGAAAATATTCCAGGATTTAAGGTCCTGGCACAAGGGTCTTAAACACACTACAGTATAAATCAAAGTAGTAAATCAGAGAGTGTGTATTCTCTAATTTGCTCTGTTTTTGCAGAATAGCAAGTCAAAAAACAAGGGAAAAACTTTACCATTGAGTGCATTAAGAAGACTGAGGACAGTTAACGATGCTCATGACAGGAAATGAGCCATTCAGAGATAAAGTAGAGAAAACACACTTTTACCAAACTCAAATATGAAGCCAATAGAAAAAAATCTGAAAACCAAACCAAACAACATAACAACCAGATGTTCAAAAATGTTATTTTATTTGTAAATAATATTTGTTGGTTCTCTGTTCTCTTGAACACCCCACTGCTTTATTACTAACCTGCCACAGGGTGAAGAGAGTGCCAGACAAGACAGGATTACTGCCTCATGAACCCTGCAGAATGATTGCAGAAGCAGCTTCCACAAAACCATGGGAACAGAAATCGTATTACCCCAATCACGTGCTCCTCTTTTGAGTTGTCTACCTTTGATTTTCTTGATTAATCGTAGGCAAGACCCTCCACTGCACACTGTACCTTGTGAGTTCATAGAAAACACAGCCAGCACTCCACAAGTCAATTTTGTAACTATAGTAGCCATTTGTAAGTAAGCATTCAGGTGCTTGGTACCAGCGTGTAGAGATATATTCAGTGTGTGGCTGCTTAGAATAGATACTCCTACAAGATCCAAAATCTCCTAACTTCAGAGTATTCTGCTGCAAAAATAAATAAAGTATTTTGACAAATTAGAAACACTGAAATATTCAAGCAAAGATGTTCCTTAAACATGTGAAGCAGTCATCATAAAAGAAATCACAGATTACTTTAAGAATAAATTTTCAGAAATCCCAGGGGTAGTATTATCGCAGTAAAACTGCATTTAAATAGCAAGCAGCTCCAGGCTTGAAGAGATCTGTGTTCCATAATATGTGCAAATACTGCTCTGTACATCATTAAAAGAACGAGCTAAGAGTTAATTGAAAAGCATATGGTCTATTAGTGAAGGGAAGACTAAACTGGACAGCTGGATTATTAAGTTATTTTGTCAGAGTTCTTGTTCACTGTTTAGCAGTGATATAATAGCTGGCTTTGGCTTCTCTTTGTAATGGCTTCTCCTGTGCACTTTTAAGACTTAAAAGAAAAATGTGTCTCCAGAAAATAAAATTTAATAAACTGAATTTTGAAATTCTTCCTTTACAGGCATTAGCAAAATAACATTCTGAAACTGTTGGGAGAAGACATTTCCATGAAGAAATCTTCTGAAATCTAATACCTTCTGCTGTCTTTTGTAGAAGTAACTTCCACTAACCATAGGAATTGAATGTAGAAAGAAAGGGCTGCAGAACTGAACCCTATTGCTTGTTTCTGGGTTAACACAGAAAGGAAAATACAAATTAAGAGACAACAAAGATCAGGTTTTTAGATTGGAACACTTGCAGGCTGTAACGCATCTGATTCGTGTCAGGTTTTAGCCAATAGCAAACTTGCTTGTTTATTCATCTAGATCAGGAATATGGTAGTAGAAGTAACTGTCTATATATTTTTTAAAAACTGTACTTTTATTCGTGAAGAAGAAATATCTTCTCAGAGTAAGGAGAAAAACACTGATATGCTTCACTTTCAGTTAAATATTCTCACGTAATATTAATTACCTTTATGAATATGTTTTCTGGTTTCACATCTCTGTGAAATATCCCATTTCTGTAACAGAGAGAAGAGTTTGAAAAAAATATACTTAAAGAAACTAACACTTTGTTCAAACTTAGCAAAAAAAAAAAAAAGCATTTTGCCACCCATGGTGAGACAACAGCTTATAGGTATGGGAATGGAGAAAGGGCACCTTGGGAAGGGGGCGGCCAGGCTTTCTGCTTTTGCTGTCAGCAAGAGCTTTCCGCTTTTGGGGCTACCAAAGGACTGTCAGGGCCACCCTGTCCCAGGAGGGGCTGGCAGCAGCATGGGCTGCCTGCTTGCTGCCTCCCAGTGCTCTGCCGTGGGCAAAGATGTGTCTGGGCAGTGGCCTTTTTTCTCCCTGCAAGGGTTTGCTGCCCCAGGCAATTGTATGTATCCCTCTGCTTAGTGACAACCCTGAAATAAATGTGTGACATATTTACTGTGAAGCTCTTGCTCAACCAGGTCTCTTACCTATGTATGTAATCAAGAGATTTGCATAACTGGTACATGTAGTTCTTAATTTTTTTCCCAGGTAATGGCTTTCTCCTTCCTAGAATTAAATTTAAAGTTGTACAAGTCCTTTTTAGGAAATGACAGAATACAAAAAAAATTACACTTCAGGTTCCAGTAGTGCATTGATATTACCTTTTCCAATTACTCTATTTCTGACATTTATAGCTAACTTTGTAATCCATTTTCCACTCTACTTCAGACATAATTCAGATTTCAGTATGCTCCTGAATAGCTCAGCTAACAACTGTCAATTCAATAGTCTGTAATCTACCATAGCTTTTACTGCATGTTTTTCTTGCAGTATCCAATTCCCCCAGTTCTAACAGAACTGCAAGATTTCACTTCTGAGCATCTCGTTTCCTCTCTAAACAAAATAACTGTCCTTAAGGCTCAAGATTTGTATCAATCAGCTCAAATTACTGCAATGCCTAAATGACCATGATTCACATTTGACTTGCAAATTAAAGGTTAACCTATGTTGTTTAGCTTGCTATTGCTGTTGCACAATAACGACAGTTATAAAATTTATCTATTTTTTCAGAGCCATTCAGTAGCTACTCAGCTTTTTTTTCTTTTATAGGCTCCAAAGGCCTTTTAATCTTGCTGTAATGCCTTTATGTAACACGGCAATGTCATCAACGGAGGCAGAAATGATCACATTTTTTGAAAAACAAAGCAGGTACTGATCTGCCTGATGACAGCAGTATGAGTAAGTGGCTGGGGAGGAGGAGGCAGATTATCAGGACACTAACTCATTGAGGCTGTAAATCCTCGCAGCCAGCAGGACTTGTGTTCCTGGGTACAGCACTCCTCCAGTCAGCCACATAATTCCACCGAGTGGGATTAGATAACCAAGCGCTTGAGATGGAGTACCAGTAACATCGGGCACTGTAGTATTGTTACCCCCGTGGTGAGGAATGGTGTTTTCAACATCAGGATTTTTGTCATTTACAGAGGAAAAGATTTTATGAAATGTAGCTATTCAAACCAACTTGGATTATTACTAGTATTTTAAAAATCAGGCCTTCATTAAAAAAAAGTCACACTCAATTGTTTTTTCATTACAGGTCACTAGTAAAATCTGGAGCAGATGCTCTTCTACTTTCAGCTTTTTCATTACAGAAGCCTCATTTGGCAGAAATGAAGTGAATCATAAGGTGGTGGCACTTAAGGCTACAATAGTTTTTGCTTGAGGCATCTTCCCCACCTGTCTATGACCCACAGTTTTTCATCACTTTAATTGACCAAACTGTCCTGAACTAGACAAAAGGCAAGGCTGCTTTTTCAGTTATCAAATGACTTGTGATACAAATAGAATTGTTTTGATTGAAGTAGCATGAATCTGTCAGGTAATTCAGGAAAAAAACCAAAAGGATCAACATTGCCCGTTAGTGGCATTACAGTAAACTGTGCTCTTAATTACAGAAGCGTCTCCATACACCTTGTTAAATTAGAAATTCATTTTTCAGTCATCCCCAGGTTCAAGTTTTCCTTCATAACAATTTTTGTACAAGTTCCATACAAACCATGCTGGCCTCTATGTTTTTCTAAAGTAAAGCTCTTTAAATTATTCTGCACCTGTATTAAACTTTGTGTTGCAAGATTCAGAGAAGTCAGAAAATGACAAGCATTCACATTACTATATACTGCACAAATTTACAAAAGACTACAAATAATCTGAAATGCGACTACTTTTGTACACTCTGAAAACTGTTTTGTGACAGAGCACTGCTAATGAACACAATTTAATTGTTCTACAAATTGGTAATGCACTCCTTCAAACCACAACGCTGAAAATTCAAAAGGAACTCCTTCTACTTGCCATTGTTAATTAGACACCTTTGGTCAGTAAGTGTTCTGGTTCAGAACTAAGATTCATTTTCCAATTTAATTACGTACTTTGAATTTTTGCCACATCTATTGTTTGAAATTACTGCTACATGTTACATTTCTTGACTTCACAATAAGCCACAAGTAGAGTTGTTTGGGGGAGAAAACAAATAAAAAGCTAGTTCTGCTGTCCCTTAGGAAACCGTGGTGTTGACATGTCTACTTAAAAGCCCTGAAATTCACTTCTGAAAAATGCAAAACACTTGACATAAATTAAATACTTCAATACTTCAAAATATCAAAACACTTCTTTGGGGTATTATAATCTCCACAGGAATTTTTTGTTCATTTTCCCATTTTATTCTATGATTTGACCAGCTTCACCCCACGTGCCACCTTGTACAAGGTGAAAGAAAGACATCATTGTATCACAGGAAACATCGTCCAGACACATAATCCAGACCATAAAGAAGAACCAGCAATTTATAGAAGTTCAGGTAACCCAGATTAATGTTCAGATAACCCCTAAGTACAGCATTTCAGCTTACAACTGAACACAGATTCCATTTTTAACTGATTCATCATGCCATAAAAAAGGTTTTTAAAACTAAGTAGCAGAAAAAGAATTTTCTTATGGAAAACTTGAATTTGATAGAAACGTACTTTAAAATAAAAAACCCCAACCAACAGAGGAGAACATAATGAAACTATTAGACCATTTCCCATCTACATACCATGTTTACTATACCAAGATTCACAGAAACCCTGAGAAAAGTAACCAAATGAAAGCAAATCCGCTGGGCTAAAAAAATCAAAGGCAGTTAAAGAACAAACTTAAACATTCTTATCTTTCATAACTGAAGCACAGTATCTTTCCTAGAAGATAGAGGATTGGTTTAATGCACTGGACTAACTTACTGTCAATTATGACTCCTTACTGTATCCCATTACTCTGACTTTACAACTCAGCAAATTTATCCTGGAAAAATAAAATGTCTTACTAAAACCAGAAAATACTCATGTTTGTTCACTGATGAGCAAATAACTGTATTTTAATCACAATTTTTTATCTTTGTCAGGAACAGGGTTACTACTTTTGTTAGAGGTCTGAATACTCAGTATCACTAATGAAATGTCTGGGAGCAAGTCTTTTATCTATTTTATTACACTGAATGACAGTTGCACACTTGGTTATTTAAATGAATCTCCCAACAGTTACGACATTACAAATTTTTAAGTAATCAGAAAAAAAAAATCCTCTTTTAATACTGAATTATACGTAACTGCACCTTGCTGTATCCAACTCCTTTAGTGTCTATATGAGATCTTGTTTTAAAACACCATTTGTGGTAAACTTTTTTTTGTAGGAACTCCTCCTTGAGCTTTTATGGTCTCCCACAGACTTTGTCAAACAGCTCCAGAATTTTTAAATATAGGACTTTTCAGGGAACAATGTTGTTTATAGAGAAATCTTGGTAAAAGGCATTTTTACTAGATATAAAAACTGAAAATCATTATTCATCGATTCAGTAGGTTTTTTAAACAAACGGGAATAATGTTTTTGTTATATCATTACAGTCTTTGACCTAACAAAGAAGCTATTTAAGTTTTGTTTTTCTGTTGCATAAAGCAATTATTTTGCCTTTTGCAGTCAAGGGTCAAGGTTGGTTTTTTTATTTTCATGTAAAGTTTGACTGTAGAAATAGATGACCATCAACCTGACTCATTAGAAACCTTCTGCATCCATGCCTTAAACAAGTGGGTATAACACACTGGAAAGAAATAAAGAGTAAAGAAGAACAGCACAACATTTCCCCATGAGTTTTATAATATACAACAGTGAACAACCAAGTGAAAAATAATTAATTCCACTTTGTGATCTACACAAGGAGAGTTTATGTGTTTCTCGAGCATATGCTACGTACCTTTTATCAGCTCATAAATATTCATGTCCATAAGTTCACATATCAGTGAAAGAGAGCCAGCATTTTTATCACTGAAGAAACAAATATAAGGAGACTTTAAGCCAGAAATAAAATGTACATGTTGATTTGTACACAGCGTTGAAAAAAGTACTTAGTTTAACTAGTATTAATATAGACATTTTCATTTTTAATTGATACTTTTTCATAGAAGTTTTTCAATGCAGGGTCTGAGGTATCATAGTTTTAGTTTATACTATCCAAAGCGTCCATTGCAAGAATTAACTGATTTACTCAGTCAATTCATTTGAGTGCATGTTTTCTGGGCATGTCACACTGTTCAGTATCAAGAAATTTCCAGTAAACTAACTGATACAATCTTACAATATAAGATGGGAAAGCTATTATGCCCTATATGGAAATACTTTCTAGTTAGGTCACTAGTAGTGTTCCAGTGGATGGGAATGAGTGTGTGACTGGAATCTGTGCTTTGCTGACAACAGTAATTTTAGAGTATTATCACAATATGATAATACATCTGAAACTTCAATTTCTATTTCACTACCCTGCAGAGGTAGACTTCTTTAGGTCTTTTTTTTTTTTTCCTAAGATAATTGCATTAAAGCACATCCCCTCTGCAATGTCCCATTAACCCAGACAGCAAAAGGTTGAGGGTAGAGTCTGCAATTCAGTTCCCAGACAGATTGTGACAGAGCTAGGCGAGCGGGCTGACCATCTGGATTACACTTCGTTAACAACACGGCAGCTTGAAGCTGAGAATTCCAGAAAGCTAAGCTGCTGACACGATTACTGGCTTTCCATATATTTGTAGAAAACTGGCCTGTCAATAACAGTCTTTGAGCAGAGGAATAAAAAGCAAGAAAAAATATTTTAGAGCAGTCAACAAGTTTTGTGTCAGGCATTTGAATAATGAAGTCTGCTCTTGCATAGTGATGAAGTGTAACACACAGTACTGTAATAAATGCTGTCACAAAACCCGATCTCTTTGTGAGACAGAACATGTCCCCAGAAGACACTCAAGTGCCTAATGAGGCTAAGAAACCCAACTTCCTCATTGACTGACCTCTTTCCAAATTCATAGCTCGGGCTGCTGCCTAATTCAGAGATTGAAACTTCTATTACTTGCAAAGGGGTGTCGATAAAGTTACCTACAAAATGATACTGCCAAATAATGTGCCTGGATCCCCTCTTCAATTTAACAAGTCAAACCATGATCCTTGAAGTACCCCAGCCTGTTCCAGCAGGTAAGCCCTGAGTGTGTCTAACCAAAATACTGTCTCCAGTCAACACAATGTTGTGCAGTTAAAGCACTCACTGGATATAGGACATGCATCGAAACCACCAGCAAGTAGTACATATTATGATATGAAGTATAGCTGTGCTTAAAATATATCTGGTCTGTAATTTTAATACTGATGTTGAAATATTTTTGGCCTGCTGCAAATGAGCCAGAGAAAGTGAGAGCTACATCAGATTTTCTTAACAAAAAAGGCACAAAGACAACACAATTTGACAAATTTGCTGGTTTTCTTTTCTTTCCCTTGCAATAGAAAACTGGTTAGGTGTCTACAGGTTGCTTCTAGAAGCAAATCCAAAAGTTACTGGATATCACTCAAATAAACGAATAGGGAAGAAATAAGTGAATGCACTGTACTTACAAAACAACTTCATGCAACATAAGGATATTGGGATGTGGACTCAGCCTCCTTAGCGCTTTTATTTCTCTCAGATTATTCACTTGCTCCATACTAAAGTTGAATTAAAGAGAAAAGAGGAAGACTGACTTGCAATCAGGGACTGGATTATAATTGTCTTTCTTCCCTGCCACGATGAGACTGTCAGAACCTACTCCACTTCAGTTTGTAACTGTGCTTTCAAATGCAGGACCTGATGAATTGTTTGCCTAGTTTGTTTCTTTTTTAGAGCAAATCAGTGATCAGGAGAATGGCTTTATTCCTCCTTGCAGTCTGGGGTAGCTGGACTTACCCAAACAAGGCAAGTAGTCATGTTTTGTGTTCCAGACATCAGTTACCATGCCAAGGAGCTATCTGGGAGGAAATTTGTGTTGCATAATTGCACGATGCTGTTTATTCTGCACTGAGGTAGCATACGCTCCTGCTACTGCCCAGCACGATGCTGAACGTGACACTCTAGCCTTGCCAAATTTAACATGTAAAATTTAGTTTTGATGCTAAACTCTTAACGTGGAAAATAGATGCTCTTGAACTATTGTTTCATTATTACGTTGCCCCCGAGACTTTAATAAACTACATACTACAGAAGCTCTGGGGAGGAAGCAGGAAACAAAGAGCTTAGCGCACTATGTAGTGGATCAGAACAGGACACGTGCACCTTTTCATAGTCAGACTTAAAGCTAAACACCACAACAATATTTTCCAGTTTGAAACTAGGAGAAATACCCAGTACTGGCAGGTTCTGTTTAAAACTGTTACCTGTCGCTAAGAGTTCATTTCATCAAAACAATTTGCCAGTCGAGTTATCAAAGGGTTAAAGGCCTAAAGGATGTTTTAAACACGCTACATGAAAACACGTGTCTGCTTATTACACCCTATTTTATGCCCTGTCGCTGAACTGTATAAAATCTGCCCTTGATGTAGTCAAACAGTAAACTTAAATACTCTTTTGATCACAAACTGGACAATTTGGTCAGTTGTACGTAATTTATCAATAGACCAACAACACAATAGAGAATCAGAAGCCACATAACTTGAAGATATTTGAGTTTTGTTTTCTTTTTCATTTAGGGTAATTTTTTCAGAGCTCCACTTTTCCTTACTCTTTGAAGCTCTGAGTTACATTATGAAATCTTACCTAAGAGCAAAATGTCCCCTTTTGATTTGTCTGTACAAATGTGTCACTCCCACTGATTTCACTAGGAAACTAAATTATGTAACTGAGAACAGAAAGTCAGTGACCCAAAAGGTATTGCTTGGCACTTACATATTTGGAGGAGAATGTCATGTTTACTTCCACACAGCCCTCTCTTTCTATATTCCTGTCCGATAAAAAGTACCTATTTTCTGACCAAATAGTCTTTCTGGTGGATGTAATTAAATATAAATGCAAGTACAAAGTAGAACTAGTGCTATGCATTGACAAAGGATAAATAAAGTGTTTTCTACTTGCATTAAGACAGTATTTAAGTAAGAGTGAAAAAAAGTACTATCCAGGCGGAGGACTGACACATTTTGTCCTCCTATGATTGCTCACAGCAAAAAGAAAACCAGCACAAGTATATTCTGTGCATTTGGAAAGGCAGAAATCAGCTATTTAGCCCTCATTCTTCTTGTTTCACCCTCGACACAGTGGCCAGGCAGTATTTTGGATGACATCAAAGTACTCAAGGAAATAAATGCAATGCCAAATAGGAAGGCCATGCATAATCAACAGAACAAAAGTTCCCTTTCTGTGCTATATGCAAACCTTTTTAATACATATGTATTCAAAGAACTTCACTTAGTCTTAATTTCACATTTCCCCACTGAATTTAGTATTTTCTGTAGTGTTATGATTAATTATGCATACCTTTCAAAATGTTGCTTCATGTGTTTACATGCATAGTACTTTCCATCCCTAAGATTCAGTGCCTTCAGAACATGAGAAAACGTTCCCTCTCCTATCTTACCAACTGGTTTATATTCTAAAAACAAAAAGATAGTGTTTCAGTATGTTTCAAACAGGAAATGGTTATGGCTGTATATCGAGCCATACTCGATTTGTTAAATTATGACCAATGGAAAATTTTAAAATAAAAGGGTTTTTTTACACACAAGATATATATGACTTGGACAATAAACAAGTACCTGCTTGCTCAGAGACACTGTGTGCCTCTGAACACAGCACTCCACACCTTTTTTCTGCTGTAGCACATTCGCAACTCATGCCTGAGCTGCTTCTGTGCTTATTTCACAAAAAAACCCCCTTTGTTTACATTGTACCTAAACCATAAAATTATCTTGAAAAGCAAGTGTATCTTGTTGTTGTTTCAACGTGGATTTTTTGGTTGTTTTGGTGGAAGGTGTTTTGGTTGTTTTGGGTGGGGTGCTTTTTGTTTGGTTTTGGGTTTGTTTCTTTTAGGCATAGCAGTTGCTGATTTTAAAGTTTTATTTCCATATTAAATTCAGTTATGAGTTTTACACTAGGCCAAAAAATAATGTTTGGCTTTAATAATGAAGTGCGCCAAACACAAATCTGTGAAAATCAGTCAGTTCTGCAGAATTTTAAGAGATGAAGCTGATAACATAAGGGTTAAGAAGAAAGCTTTATTTATATTAATTTCTGAGGTTTTTGCTAATTTCCTTCAGAATTGACATTTTTCTTTCCGCCTTTATTCTCCTTCATCTGTGTGATCAACTGCTCCTTACCAATCCCACTGCCTGGTTCCCTTCACCCACTTTGTCCTCCTGTTTCCCTTTATTTTTAGCTCCTACAGATTCTCTCCTTGATAATTCTTACAGTAATTTCATCTGAGCAAACCCCAATTCTGGTTCACTTTATGCTGCTGTTGCTTTTGTCATAGCCTTATTCTTTATGAAAGATCCAACCCAGTCCTTTTGAGGGAGGCAGAACAGGAAACCTCTTTTGTCATGTTCAGCCCTTTATGGGAGTCAGAATAACTGTAGGAGTCTTAAACTGTGTTGATAGCAGTGAATTCAATGAGGCATAGTTGCCTGTATTAGTTACTGTGACAACAGTCTCTGGCATATGGATTTGGCCTGTGGCAGCCACCACTCTCCTAGGTACCCTCCTAGCCTGATGTGAAGCTCCTTCTAAGGTCGTTCCTCAAGCAGTTTCTGTTCTACTGCCTTGTTTTGGAAGATAAGAGAATTTCCTAGCATAGATGTGGGCCATTTCATGCCAGTAGCTCTTTGTGTCCAAGAAGATTTCCAGATATGTTTCATTTACAAGTATAAATACAGCCTCACAGCGGAGAAAGCCTGCCAAGAAATTTTGCGGAGAGAAAAGTTACTTAGGCAGGGACATGCTAATGCTGTCTTCCAACTAGCAATCAATTTGTGGTGACTTCATCTCTTTTCTCCTCCCCAACTTTCACACTTACTCTTGTTAAAGAAAAACCAAAGCAAAAGTCTTTCCTTGTGATTCAAATGCTTATATTTTAACTAAGCCTTCCCATTGCAAACACGTCCTTCTCCAATACAGTAGCAACATTTCTGTGAGAATTGTCAGTTGCCCTTCTCATTTTTATCACCTACTGCTTAGGTTTTCTGATCATTAGCCACCATGCTGGAACAGAAGCTGACTAATTAGTCCGTCTAAATTCAAAAGATAGGAAAAAGCAGAACAATTTAAAATCAATTATACCACCTAATGCACTCTATGCAGACAATTTACAAATAGAACTATTTTAAATTCAGAAACTGAGTTTGAAAATCATTATGGGTAAAAGAGGTGATTTCTAACAGACACTCCAAATCAAGGAAGAGACCATGAGACTGGTTAATCCATGTGGCTGTTATTTGGCAACTGGCCAATTAGTGCTTCAAGCAAGGTGATCCCTACCTACCCCTCGGCATTCCCTAAGCATCACGACTGAGGAGGTAACGTGCTTTGTCAGAAAAAATTCACACTTTGCACCATGCTCTTTACCCCCACCGTACGTTTGAATTTCCTATCTAAATAGTCAAATAGAAGCTGGAGGTCATAAATTCAGAATACTTAAATCCCAGTCTTACAGGATTCCAAAGAAAAAGTGTCAATGAACTGTGTTGGTAGCCACTGATACTCTCCAATTTGTCGGATACACACTGGCTACCTTATATGTTCATATAATGTCAGAGCCAGTCCCCAAGGCAAAAAATAGCCAAGGCAGATGCAAAAAATAATAGTTATATGTTGACCTACACTTTGATTCTAATAAATGGCAATACCTTATTTTTAATTTCTTAAGTGCAAGTAATTGATTCTCTGGCACAAAAAACCCCTCAAATTATATGATGTGAATATCCATGGTATAGCAGCCATAGAAATTAATGAACCAAGGTACTTAGGCAGAGAAACGCAGGCAAAGTATTATTGTACACATTTATTGAAAGTATTTTTAGATATATAAAGAAGATAGCGCGTGTTTATGTAATTTGGCTTTGTTTGTATTTTCTTCTATACCTGTATTTTTCCCCTACAAGAGAAACCTGGATGACAGTGAAAGGCTCAAAAATAAAATGATTAAAAAATTTTAAACTGAAGAGTTTAAGAACTGTAGTGTAAGAAGAGCTAATTCTTTACACACTTAAAACATTCTTACAGCACTAAAGATTTTTTCATTTAAGTATGCAATGTTTGTTTGCTATTTAAATTTTCACAATAGAATGCTATACATAGAAAATAAAAAACTCACAACTGAGGCTTTAACCTGGCATTTAAGAGACATCCAATGAAAAGAATGACAGCAAAGACCTGAATAATTTCAATTGATTGAATGAAGTGCAGAATGAGGACTGGAAATTGCGTTGTTTGAAATGTTTCTTTGATGCATAAAATCAATGTGTAAACTCTCAACAAAACAGATCACTGAGGATGAGAGCTCTCTTTTTCTCCTAAGGAGAACATGAGAATGATCATGTGACAAGGTAGTTATTGTTTAATGAGAAGCTAAAAGAAATGCAGAATAATATAAAAAGTTTATATAGAATAAGAAGAAATAAAATTTAGACTTCAAATGTATGAATAATTTAACACAAAGCTTGAATTTGCATCCACAAGACAAGATTTCTGGAGATTCTTAAAAACCCACTTCAGCACCACATAACTCATCCTTCAAAAGTGACCAGTAAAGAGAACCGTCAGGTCAAAGCACGTCAAATTTAAGCCATGAAATTTACTACAGCTACAAAACAAAACTAATTACCAGTTAGTTAACCTGAATGTATGATACTCAAAGATGAAGAATGACAGAAATATTAAAAATTTTATCAGCATTTTAAGACTGAAAGCTTTGAGGATGGAATTAAATAATGTTTTAATTATACTTGCATATAACATTAAAGAATAAAGAAGACATAATCACTGCTTCGCAGTTTTTTTCATGGCATCTATAACAAGCTAGGTATTACCTAACCTATTCCTTCTCTCCCTGTTTCAGGAGGATGTTCAGGCTTAGAATTGTTGGCAGAAAGGCAGATAAAGATTAGGAAAATGGAACGAAATTCCATATAAATCAACAAAATCAAGTACAAAAGATACGGCAAAAGTTTTTTGTAAGAATAAGTTGTAGCAACGCAAAGTAGTGTAACATGAAAAAAAGTGGCCATGAGAAAGGCAGAGGTAATCATCCAATAGAAGAACAGTTTAATGTGAACTATGTATATTAAAATTATGGGTAAAGGATAGAAATCAAAGACTACAACCATATTACTGTAACTAGACAGCACAGAAAAATCAATCATCATTTGCAATTAAAGAATCCAATGCAAAATGACAAAGATAGCACCACAACAGTCAAACCAATATATTATAGAAACCTAAAGCAGATAATATTTTGTTGCAAAGTTGTAGAGGAAGATAAAGCCATGACATTTAAATATGACATTTATGCATGCAGGAAGAGAGAAATAAGAAAAAAAATAAAATAAAATAAAATTAAGAAAGCAGCACTAAGTTCAGCTTCAGCTACAGTCACAAGGCAATAGCACATAATTACTGCATTCAGAAACATGCCAGATGTGTAGGATGTGAGATGAGATGATTTGAAGAAGGATGCCAAGTAATAGAAGGCTTGCAGAACAAAGAATGAAAAAACTTTGCAATTCCTGAGTAAGGACTTAGATCAAGAGACAGACAAGCTACTGCTTCACAGAAGTGAGAGAAAAATTTATTAGCACCCCTTTGAAGAGGAGGACTGGCATGCAGAGAGAGACCAGCATTTAGATGTGCGGTCTCAGAAGGGAGATCTAGGAGCTGGCAGCAAACTGCAGTGACGGCGGTTTCCAGGGACTAGAAAAGCGCCTACGAAAACCCGGGTACTCCCCGCGCGGCCCGGACCCCGATCCCCTCAGGCCAGGGTCGGCAGTGACGGCCGGCCTCCTCAAAAGCGCTTGGGCCCACGCCACCCCTGGAGGAAGGGCCCTCTGCCCGCCTCTTCCACACCGAGCAGGGCGCGCCGCTTTCCCCCGCACTCCCTTACTGTTCATCCTGCGCTGGCCTGCAGGTCTCGGGGCGAGCGACAGAACGACCAGACCCCCTCCTGACTGCTGAACACCTCCCGGCCAAGCCCTCAGCGCGCCATGTTGTATTCCCGTCACCCTGGCAACCGCGCAGGCTCCTGCTCCCCGCCCCAGGCCCCGGCCACGCCCCCCCCCGCCGGGACGACGCTTCACGTGCCGCCACGCAGGCGCAGTGCGGCCGGCGGGGAGGGAGGCAGCGCATGCGTAGTGGGCAGCGGCTGCCGCCATGATGTTTACCCGGCCGCCGCTGCTCGCCCAGAGCGCCGCGCTCCGAGGAGCTCAAGTTGATCTCCGGTGATCTCCTGATCCCCAGCGGCTTCCCTGCGGCACTGCAGGCGTGAGTTACGTGGGGTTTTATTCCTGGCTCGGTGAGGTGGGTGTGGTGCCGGTCTCCAGTTTGCAGTTTACAGGAGAAACGAGGATCTGGACGGCGGCCCCGCTCCCCGCGTTCTCCTCACCGAGCTGTGGTGAGCCTGTCTCCCAAAAAAACCCCCTGCGTTTTGGAGAGGCGTCGCCACTTGCCCTTCGTGGTATTTGCCTTCTGCTAAGCGGACGTGATGATATTTTAACGTAAGCTTCAAAGCTGAGAAGAATAGTTCTCTTTTAAGTGTAGTGAAAAATTAGGAAAAGGCGAGTCATTTGTTAAACAGCCCGAAGAGTAACTGCTTTAAAATAAATGCTTGAAATAAATATTTTGTTTAATTAAATGAAACTGGAATCATATCCTAGAAAGGCTGGGGAAGTGTTAACCTGTTGACTGAGAGGGAGAGTCAAGAACGTATCCCTGGGGTTGTTGTCTCCCAGGCGCTGCGTCTCTGTCGGTGAAGGCTTTTCCGCGAGGGCCCCGTCAGTTCAGCGTGTGCTCCGGCCTGTGCGGGGCCGGGGGAGATGCGGGGGAGCTCCTCACCTTCCGGGGGTGAGGGCGGAGGCGGGGACGGGGTGGCGTTGTGGATCCCGGGAGGGGAAGATGAGTGTATGGTGGCCGGTTAGCTCAGTTGGTTAGAGCGTGGTGCTAATAACGCCAAGGTCGCGGGTTCGATCCCCGTACGGGCCAGAAGTCACACTTTTATGTTTGTGGGGTTTTTTTGTCCCAGCGGCGCTGTCCCGACCCCGCGCCCGTTCCTGCCGGGACACGCGTGTCACCGCTGCTCGAGGACACGGCCACGGTGGGGAGGGCTCATAGACCCTGACTCCTGTAGAGCGTGGGTTTGTTTTTCTGCGAGGGCGGCTGTCGCGCCGGACGGCCTGCAGCGTGCTCGTGTCCTGGTGCGTTTTCTTCCGTGCGTTTCCGTGTCACGCGTGGCACACGCTCGTTTGCCGCCTGCTTGTTGGTCTCGCTCCCCACGGG
>VXBJ01006709.1:1105283-1188691 GCA_013400055.1 Nycticryphes semicollaris | reverse complement strand
CGGGGGCGCGGTGGGTCCCGCCGCCCCGCCACCCCCCGCGGAGGACCGGGAGCTGCTGGCGGTGAGGGAGGAGCTGGCGCAGAGCTTGCCCGGCACCGTCCTCTACCTGCAGGCGGACAGGAGCCTGGTGGAGGGCGCGGGGCTGAGCGACGAGGAGNGCCGTGGCGGGGGGTGCCCGCCGCCCCGGGACGCTGGCCCGCTGCCGCCGCAGGCCTGCAGGGCCGCTCCGCCGCTGGCCAGCATCATGCACAACGCCGCCCAGCAGCTGCAGAGTGTGGCCCAGCAGGTCGCCCTGCAGCAGGGCAAATCCATGGCGGCCGCCCGGCTCCTCCCGCAGAAGGTAAGCGAGGCGAGGGCTGGGGGGGAAGGGAGCCTGCGGGCGCCCGTTTGACCGCGATCCACCGTCGAGGGCAGATTTCGCGGGGGGAGGGTGTTAATATTTTTTTTAATGATTTCTTTTTTTGCCTTCCTTCTCAGTCACACCTGCCCTTGGGTGTAGACTGGAGTCTCGCAGCTGAAAGACACAACTTTCAACGTGCTTTAGAAAAACGCGTTTGAATGTAGATAGTAGCTGCAGCGGTCAGTATTTCGCACCGACTACACGTGCAGCTGAACCAGCTTAGAGGAGCCGTTTCATAGCGGTTAAGTGGTGATGCACAGGTAGATAATGCGCGCCCCTCTCGCAGAAGGTGACAGTGCCCGGGTTTTAAGCCCACGTTTTGGGGTGTAGGGGGTGTCAAGTGATTGGTTTGAGCTGAGGCAGAGATTTGGATGAGGAGGGGAAGCTATGTGGGAGATGAGCGGTAGCAAGTACCTCCTTTTAATCATCATTACAAAGATTTATTTTTAACTGAGCAGTTATTACAGTACGTTCTGGACTCTGGTATTTGGGCTGTGTCACTCAGTAGGTTGTAGTTCTGCGTTTGATTTGTTGAAGGTTACGCACCTTGCCTAGGTGCTGGCATTGACTTTGCTATTCCAGGACAGACTTGCTGGCAGGAAACAAAGCTGTGACATGGCCCCAGAGCAAACTTCACGTGCTTTAGTTGAACAGCAGTCACATCAGTCAATGTGCAGGAAGGCTGGTAGCTTGGAGGAAGAGAATCTGTGCTTTGATGTTCTATCTGCACTTTGATGCCTTAAAATGGAACCTAATGATGTGCATTGCTTTCTTTGTGCTTTGCTCTAAGGGCATGTGTGTATCACCTTGATAAGTATTGTCTTTATTTATAAATACTGTATTTGTGTAATCTCAGCTCTTCCTTTTTTCCACAAAAGCAGCTGGAAGCCATTTGTGTCCAAGTTCAGCCAGGACAGATGAAGGAAACTGAAAGGCCAGTGCCATCATTGGCACCAATCCAGCCCAAAACTATAACGCTGAGTCAGTCGGTTGGTAGAAATTCTGGCATACCAGGACTTGGCATTATTAATCCCCAGATAATTAGGCTACAGCCTGTTACAGGAACTGAGCAGCAGCAGCAGCTATTCCTGCATAGTTCTTCCGAGTCTCCAGTCCAGTTGCTTATGCAGAGACCTCTACCATCTCATGGATCAGTGTCTGTGAACAAGATTCCCACATCTAAGACGCTAAATGGACAGAAAACTACCCGTGCCACAGTATCAGCTTCAAGGTCTCCTAATATTACCATGGTTGCAGCCAGTTCAGGAAATAGTCTGAAACCATGCCTTGAAAAAAACCAAAAAGGTGACAAGTTAAAAAAATCCTTGAAAGTGAAAACTCGTTCCGGACGGATTTCACGCCCTCCCAAATACAAAGCTAAAGATTATAAATTCATTAAAATGGAGGACTTGGCTGATGGTCATCAGTCCGATTCTGATGACTACTCTGAGCTAAGTATAGAAGATGATGAAGAAGGAAAGGTGAAGGGAAAAGATGCGTTATTCAGTTCTTCAAATTATAATCTGAAACCCAAAATGTTTAAATGTCAGACTTGTGAAAAATCCTATATAGGAAAAGGAGGATTAGCAAGACATTATAAACTTAACCCAGACCATGGACAGCTGGAGTCTTCACCTCAAAAAATACCTTTAAATAAGCCTAATGGAAGTATATTTATGGACAATGCCTGTAGAATAAGAGAGGAAATGATGAATCCGGCGCATTTGGATTCAGGTGCTGTCACTTTAAATAATGAAAATGCACTGGCTGCCAGTCTGGAAGAAACCGTTGATTCAAAGGCTGGAGAACAGGTAAATTGTGTTACTGGGAAAAGCTGACAGTTCTGTGCAAAATAGAATGGTGGTTTTGTAGCTGCATGGTCTTGTACTGCTCCGAAATACCCATCAATATACTAAATTAAACAGAGTTCCTGTATTTTTTCCTATATTTTTCACAAACTCCTTTAAATTTCAAATTATTGTCTCTTGTGGTGGTGTGGGATTAGTATTCTGGTACAGACACATGAACCAAAATGTTCACTGAGTGTTCATTTGTTACTGGTTCTCTGACATACAGTTTTTGGCTTGAAAAAAAGCCCTCTCTGCGTAAATACCATTCTTCTTTGCGTTTGGGTAAGAACACTGTGCTGGTCAGTTACAGCCTTTAGCATGACAGACAGCAAGATGTCATCTGCTCTTACAATTTCTGTTACTGAAATAATGATCTCTGATTTGGAATCCAGCAGTGGGCTGCAGCTTTTCCTGCAGCAGGTTTTGAAAGTGGGGTTTAATGACCCCCGCAAACCAAACACTTGGGTGAAACTTGAGTCTCTGGGTTAGAAGCTACTTTAGCCCCAATTTCTTTTTCTGTGGTGTTTTAAGCCGGTCACTTCAAGGAAAATTTTCTCTTTTAATATTAAAATGACTAACATCTTGCAGCGAGAGCTGATATAGCTGCTGTCTAGGGAAAAAAAAACTGTAGCAATGTCCCATTTGCTACTTTTAAGACGTGAAGTTGTTCTCAGGAAGCTGAAAATTTAGAGTTTAAGATGCCAGTGCAGCAAACAAACCTCCCCTGTCCTCTACGCTCTTCTATCGCCTTTGGAAAAAGAGCATTGCAGAATTACTGGTCTGCTCTCAGTATTATAGAGTTGTTACTTCCCTGTGCAGCACTTCTTTTCCCAGGAGGATGGGAATTGAGGAAAATTTCAATTGGTCTCATATGTAATGCTGTTACTGACTGCTAGATTGCTAGTGTACCTGCTACTTTAAACTAGCAAATAGGGATTCTACAAATTTACATTTTAACTCATTGATTTGTTACGGCTTTTGGCCAGGTAAATACTTTCTAGAAAGGATAGCTCGGTTATTAAAACTGGTACATTGATACAGACAGGAAGGCAATCAAGATCTCCAAATTTAACCTAGTCTTATGTCATATTTAGAACTAATTTAGTAATTTAATCCCTGGACAGAACTGACATAAATTTGCCCTTTTTAGAGCTTTCCCAGTCACTAGAATAGTAGGGAGGTACCGAACTTTGGGATGAAAACGTACCAGTTATGAAAAGAAACCTGCTATTCCTCGGTACTAATGTAAACACCTCTCTTGAAGTACTGGGACATTCTTAGAAATTCTGGCTTGGCAGGGTTATGTTCAGTAAGAAATCACTGCTTGATGAGTAAAAAAATTTTGCACTGAAATCACAATGATAATTTAACTATAGTAAATGTACTTTGAGTTTGTTGCTCTGTGGTCTTATAACAAAAGCTGCTTCTTTGCTGCGTTCTTAGGGAAGACTAAGGATTTTGAAAGGTGGAAACTGGGCAACATAATTTGATTTTTATTTATCAGGCTGTTCATGGCTGTTCAGATTTTTTGTCTTTCATAGGAAATCTTCATGCTTTGACAGATAAAATGAAACCCAGATTTTTCTTTGGGGATGTTTTACTGCTAACTAAGGTTTATTTCTACAACCTCTTTATTTGAAGAGTGCATACTTCAAAAAAAAAAATTAAAATGCCTTTAGCTGACATAAGCCAGCTCTTTAAGTATATTCCATTAATCTCTGTATTTTGTATGACATTTTGTGGGTCAAAAATGTTAACTTAGCAAATAACGGCATGTAGTTGCAGAAGTAGCAGTCTGGCTAATGTGTTGGAATTATTCCTCAACTTCCTTTGCAGTTATGCTTTTATCCAGCTTTGCCTTTATTTAGAATGCTATTCATTGTTTGCATAGATGAAGAGCTTAATTATAAAATCGTTGTCTTCAAAACATTGTTTAAAATGGTGAATAGGTATTTTTCTCTTTGTTTTAATTAAGACTTGTAAGTCTGCAGAAGGCAGACACTTGTTGGCGGAACAACAAACTGAAACCAGTTCAGGGCACCGGGGACCTGTAGCACCAAAAGGACCTGGCAGACCCAGACGATCAAAGAGACGTGGTCGACCAAGGATGGGTGGAAGATCTAGGTGTTCTGGAAGGCTTAGCAGACCTGGTCAGTCCCCTTCAAAGTCACTTAGTAGTGTGTCAGCAGAACACAATGTATTCAGAAGAAAAGCTAGGTTAAAAGAGGTATGGTTCTCTTCTGCAATTACTTCACAAGTATCTTCCCCCTGCCCTCTTTTTTTTTTTTTATTATTGCTTATTCATTGAAAAAAATTTTTTTTTTCTTTTTTACACCATTGTGTACTGACAAGATGAAAGCCTGAAATGTCTTCTGAGAAGAAAACATTAAGTTATATTTTAAGGAAAAAATGCTTCTAGCAGAACGTTGGACCACATAGATACATTCTCACTATCCTTTTTCTGGAGAATGAAAGCTACTGTTATATCTCTCCTCCAACACAGTAAAAAGAAATACACCAAACTGAAGTTGGGAACATGCAAAAAAGAAAAAGGAAAGCCAAAAAAAAATACCACAAAGAAACTTCTGGAGGATAGAATAGGGATTCAAATCCATGCTACTAACACAATTTTTTGTTTTTTCCTGCTTGTTGTGGAAGAACCTTTATGACTACTAAATCTGCTGATGTTGCTCTTCTTTCTATGAATTGGCAGCATTGTGGGACTGAGTTTTGTCTGTCTATGGGTAACTGTTCTGAGGTTTCCTAATTTATCCCCTCTTTTTAAAGTGTTAATTTGCATCGGTTCTTAAAGCTGCTTAAATATATAGTGTATTTTTAAAAGAAAAAATACTGGTGTTTTATGTTCCGAATGTGAGATGCATAACCTCTGTGGGCTGCTCTGCTCTAATAAACTCATTCTGGCTTTTGACAGCTGATACAACAATGCGATAACGAAGACTTAATGGAGCTGGCTCTCCCACGTCTTACAAAGCTCGTTACCGTATATGAATTCCTGTTGATGAAGGTGCGTTTTTATGTAAAAATGTTAAATTATTGCAGGGAGACTCCAATGAGCATACATAAAAAGGTTCCTTTACAGATGTATCTGAATTCCCTGAGTTAGAATTGAGCAGAATGTAGATGTTCTACGCATCACTTCCGTCTTACACAGGCAAAACTCTAGTAGGTCTCATGGTTAAAGTTCTGCTTTTTGCTGTCTGGTTCAGTGGCATGTTTGAATATTCCACAGGCTTTTGACTTGAAGAATGTTTCTATTTTAAAATGTTGAACAAAACAAACTGACAGATTTTAATTTTTTTTTTTAACTGAAATATAGTGAGGGCGAAACAAAACCTTTTTTTTCCCCCCCCCCTCTTATTTCTAGGTTGAAAAAGGGTATCCAGCCAAAGCTTACTTCCCAGATGTGTATCGGGAATTTGAAGACTTGCATAATATGGTAAAGAAAATGGCTTATGATCACCTCAGTAATTCTGATTTGCTGAGCTGCCAGCAGTCTGTTGAAATAAAAGATGTTAAGGTAATAACACACTCTATTTGGAACTGTGATTTTTTTTTTTTTTGGGTTTTGTTTTATTTATTTTAAATGCTTTGCATTTTTATTTACATCTAAAACTTTATGCTGGTAAATATACTTGAAGAAAACATGGATTTTGATGAGCAAAAATAGCCGTTGTTGTAAAGAATCCAACAGCAAACCAAAGAGAAGAAGAAATCCATAGTAAAAACTACAGTTATAGTTTATGGAAATAGATACAACTAGAAATACATAAAAAAAATTAATATTTCTGGCTGTGCTGCTATCATTGTTGCCATTTATAGGGCAGTGTGAAGCTGCATGTTACTGCAAGGTGTGTTTAGCATTAACTGCTAATTAAAGTATATGTTGATGTTTGCTTAGGAAGGAGGAGCTGTATTTAAAATGAGGGGCCTTGATTGAAAGGGAGAAGAGGTTTCATTGCAAAATGAGGGCAAACTGTGAATGCATCTGTGCAGTTTGCAGTCACACTAACAAGTTTGAAAGGTGGTGAATACATTAATGAAACCACAAACTATTATTTCAGTGACTTCAGTTTCATTGTTTATGCAGGTGTATCTAGAGAGACAGCACAGGTTTGGCTTTTTGGGGGTTTTGTGGAGTTTTTTGTTTGTGTTTTTTTGTTGTTGTTGTTGTTGTTGTTGTTGTTGTTGTTGTTGTTTTTTAACATGGATCTGTTTATCCTTATCAATCTGTTCCCCTTGCTTAGAATAAAAGAGCTCTTTGTACATAACATATTTTTGGTTTTCCCTTCTCAGTCTCCAGTCGTGAAAACACTATTTTGTATCGTTAAGGTACCTTAACACTGAACTTGCAAATAGTATGGGAGAGGAGCTACTGGAAAACTCAGAATAGGGATGGCGGAGATAAGATTTTTGGCTTTTGTTATAACCCTAGTTTAGAAAATGAAGTCCTGTATGGACTGTTAGCAGTGATTAATATTTCTCACTGTATGTACTAAAAATTTCCTAGAATTGCTGGCTGCACATCCAGCTATTTTGTACTTAATGCTGGGGTTTCCTTTTGGAGAAATGAAGTAGCACCAAGTGAAGGGCTGCTGTTGGTACTGGTATTCTCAGAATGGAACCTCTCTCTTGCTTCTCTTCAGTGTTAATGTGCATTCTTAATGTAGAATTAGGCTCTTTAAAAAACAAAATCAAAAGAAAAGTCCCAAAAGGCACCCAAAACAAACAAAAGAACCTAGCCTTGAGAAGATGAGTAACACACCTGCGTAAGGGTGAAGTACAGGAATGGAATTGCGGGGGTGGGAGGGGGAAATTCTTAACTATTAAGAGATACTCTTAAAAGGAAGACTTGTGTGTGTTTTCTAAATGATGGAGAACCTCAACAGTGTTCTTCATTAAATTCCGCTCTTAGTAACTTTCTCTGGATTCTATATATAACCATTGTACTTCTAATTCTTTTGAGTTTGCCTGTTAATATTCACCTTCAAATGAAGGTCGTATCCTATTAATACCGAGGCTACTAGAAAACATGGGAGTCTGAATATTTCATTGAGCTGTGATGATGGATCATCAGATCAGACCCTGTGTAGTTCTACTTCAGTTTTAAGAAAACAAAATCAGTATTTTGGCATTTATGTATTCAGATTGAGAGATTAACTGTTACATTTTTTTTTTTCCCCCCCCTGTAACTGTTTTTAAAGGTTGCTGAATCATTAGGAATTACAGAAATGCTCACTGGAGAACAAAAGATGGAAAGTATAGACTCTTGTTCACAATGTATAAATAAAGCAGTTAATGAGCAAGTGCCTGTGGAGACACTGGGACAAAAGCGGTTAGCTGAGGTATGGAATACCTTTGTGAAAATTAAAAATGAAACCCAGACAAATGAAAACTTTTAAAACCAGGTTATTATTATTATTCCTTACAAAATCATACTGGTATTATCTGACGTGTGTTAAAGGCTGTCATGGTGTTTGGAGTTTGGAAATACTTAAAAGAAGTACTCTCTGCCGTGGTATCATAGCAGGGCACATGAATTTACGCACTAAAGACGTGCTTTGGGAAGACACGTGGTAGCATTCAGGACAGAACTCAAAAGTTTACAGGTAATCTCATGACACAAGGGAGAGAGAATTTTGTGGAGGCGCTACTAAATGGGGGCACCACAGTGAGAGGGATCCTCAGATATAATGACTTTTGTTGGAGTAAAGGGGTTGACCCGCAGCAGGCTCTGGTGTTGGAGAAGTGGTTGCCCTGCTAACTGGTGGCTGGTAGAGGTGCATGAAAACAGTTCCTTTCCCTCCAGCAAGTCCGTTGACCAGATTTAGTCTGTTGACAGCTGTAACAGGGGGCCATGTTTCCTCTTCACATCTCTGTGGTCCATCCCCATAACTGTTCTGCTTCATATTTAAGCTGGAGTTGTTTCTGGCAGTGGATAAATAAGACTAGTGCTTTTCCATCATCTCCCTGTGGTTAAATTTAAAGAGCTGATCAGTCTTTCTTCATTAACCAAACAATGCTGGGCGGGCTGTTCAGAGCCCTTCACTGAAGTTGGAGAGAGAGCTTATAGCAGGTTTTGTGCTGCACAGCTAATCACAAAGGCTCAAAGAGAAGCTTTGATGTTGAAACAAAAGCAGATTGTTTCAACCAAATATCAAAAGTAATCAGTGCCATTTTGGCAAAGGGAGAGAGCTGTGTTTAAATCCATACCGCTCAAGAAGGCCTTTAGTGTAAAATCCTGTTTTCAAGGAGAGTATCATTTCACTGCCATGAAAGGGCCCACAATTAGTTTGTGATCTTTTCCAATATTGTCAGCTGTTACAGTGGCAGCCAGTTAATTATCTCTTGTATTGACAGAGCTCAGGGGAGGAACTGTTGCAATCAGCCAAAAGGACCAAGTTAGAAGACGTAATGGAGAATGTGAATAATGCTTGTGCCAGTCAAGACGAAGTGAAAGAAAAGAGTGGGAATTTGTGTACACTGTTTGAAAAAGATGGTAACCTCTTCAGATTTTCCAATTCTGTTCTGTTCATGGAGGAGCTGAGCAAATCTCTTTGTTTTTCAAGCTACCATGGTTTTTGTCTTAAGGTTTCATTTCTTAGCTTGCTTCCCAGGTCCTTCAAAATAAGTTGTTTAACTGGAAAAGGCATCGTGGAGGGGAGAAAAGTTACGGATGATGCAGACCCCGGCAGTAGCTCCATTCTGAATGCACGATGCTCCAGTGTTGTCCTCTGCTGTGTGCTTCCTCAGTGCTTCCTGACCACCCTGTCCCTTTTAGCGGAGGTTGTGCAGGACCTTTGTGTCAGCAGTGGGAGAGTAGAGGAAGAGGAAGCAGTGCCTGTGTTGTGTCCTTGCTCTTTGCCCCAGCAGGCTGCAATAGCAGAACCATGGGAACTTTGTGGGGCCTGGGGAAGGGGGAAGCTGGTGCCAGCTGTCCTGTATCCCAGGGGAGATGTGGGACCTGAAGATTGGAATTGAGGCAACATTTTGCACTGCAGCCTTTGGGCAGTTGCCTTTCTTCTTGTCCCTTCTTTGTCTTTATCCCCCCCTGCCCTCAGGCTGGGAGGGTAGCAGTGGGTTAGAAAGGCAAGTGAGATGGGTCCCCACCTGTAATATCCCAAAATTCCACTGGTCTTCTGTGGAAGTGTTGCAGCGTTTCAGAGGCATTATGATTGTCCTTGTGAAAGATTCCAGCTCTTGCTTGTCTCTAGTAAGATGTGTATGTCAGTACTGTCCTCTTGCTTTGTGCGTGCCTTTTTTTGGTGTTGCTGTAAGCTGCTTTGCTTTTGCCCTTTGCACCTCTTTCTGCCAATGGTTGGGTTTTTGTTTTCCCTTTTAGTTTATTTTCTGTTCTCTGCAAGGCTCTCTGCATGGCCATGCTTATCTCTTCCTGTATTATGATTTTCTTCTGAGCTATGAGTTCTCAAAATTTTGTTTCACTTGCACATGTCTCCAGCACGGGAAGTTAAAAATGGTCCCTTCTGCAGTGTTAGGCCACCTTTGTTGTCCAGTGATGGTTTTCATAACAAACAAACAAAAAAACCAACCCAAACTCCACAAACTACTTGTTTCTTTTCACCTTCAGTAATGAAAACCGACAGCTCATGCTACTGCAGCATAGTAGTTACTGTTCAACTACCTACTGGGTTTGTGACCTGGCTCTTGGGGCTGGTCAAGTAACTGGTAAAACACACTGAATTTCTAGTGGCTTTTACTTCTTTTGTCACAGGACAAAAAAGCTCCTGGGGCTGTTAGCACAGCTCATTAGATACGTAGTAATTTGATGACGTGTCTGGGTCCGGGCTGAGTTTGATTATCAAGCCCATGAAATTGAAATTTTCAAGTTGAAATGAAACTTCAACTTTCTTGAAATTTTAGCAAGTTTAAATGCTTCTGTCAGTTTTCTAATGGTAGTGGGGATGAGCAGTGGACAGCTTTGTGCCTGGGATTTTCTTTACCTTTGAATGTTACCAGCTGTTCACCAGATGGCAAAAAATTGAGTTTGACTTTTAGCCCAGGTTGTTTTCAGGATTAGCAGAAAAATGCAGCTTCTAATGTAAGATCCCTTGGGATGGAAATATCCAATGATATTTCACTATCCAAAAATTTTTAAAGTATTTTTATACTGGCTTTCGGCCTTTTTCATGTGCTGTGAAACTCTTGTACGGGGCTTCAGGTTTGTTAATTTGGGAGAAGAAAGCAGGGAAGCAGTCTAGCTTTTCCTCCGAAATTATTGCTGAAAAATAATTCTTTGGACACGTGGTATTAGATTGCCCAGCAAAATTATATATATATGTTTTTTTTTTTAACCTTTTCAGGTTTTAATCCATTAAATGGAGAAATCCTGCTTTCAGAAGACAGGCGTATCGCTTGCTGCACAACTGGAAGTACAGTACCCACAGCAGAGGAACATAATTCACTTGTTGATTCAGGAGTTAGAATCGATGCTGAAAGTTCAGGTACCTTCTCCCAGACTGTGAAAATGAGGATAGAGTATTCCCAACCCATAGGCATCCAGGGACCAGATATGGCAGGTGAGACATCTCTGCTGCATACCGAAGTCGTATTGCCTGTTGGAGCAGATGGGTCACCTGAAGCAGTTCAGGCGCGCTTTGTGAGTGAGGATTCAGCAGGAGGACTGTCAGCTCCTGAGCTCTGTCACTCGGTGTCAGAGAATGCAGTGGGCACTCAGAGCACTGACTTGCCAACGAGCGAAGAAAACGGTCGTGATCAAAAATACCAGGAAGTGCAAGAAGAAAACCCTGATTTTGTAGTTAAAGAACATCCCGAACAACTTCATAATGCTGGTATGACTGATGAGATGCGTGAACTTGAAAAAGTTTTTTCAACAAATATCGTGCCAATAAACTACCCACACAGTGCTCAGACCCAGTCGCACCAAAACCCTGTCCCAGGAGCCTCCGTGACCGCTCATGGGAACCATGAAAACATGAACGAATTTTCCTGTGGGATGGAGGAGCAACATGAGCTGGAGAATACAGTTACTGTAGATGAAGCTGTAGCCTTTGAGATTACTGATGAGAGCCATGAATTTTTGTCTCAGGGACACGAACAGATTTTTATTCAGACTTCAGATGGGCTTATCCTGTCTCACCCAGATACTGCTGTTTTGTCTCAGGCAGAAGGCATCGTTATCGTAACCGATTCCAATGGTACTACAATGCATATTCGCACACCTGAGGGAATACCTTTGGAAACTGTGGAAGCACTACTGGCGATGGAAGCAGATGGCCAAAGTGAAGATATTTTGCTCTCGCAAAATGAATTGGAGCCATAAATTAGAAAACTGTATATGCTTTCTTCTGGAAAAGACTGACTCTATAAAATGTATATTTTTCTAATGTGAATACTGAAATAATTGAAGTTTAACTTATTTGTAAACTGTTTCTATGCCCTGTAATTTTTATAACTTATGTTTATATAAATCTAGCAGCATTGCAACCAAAAAATCTAGAATTAACATTGTTCTATTTGCTTTATATGTGGGGGATGGGTGGAAAGTGGAAATCTGTCAACCCTAAAACTGTTGCACTATTCCCTTTTGTTACGTAATTCCTTTTCTCTTTAGCCATCTAAAAATGCAGTAAGTTGTACTGCTCTTCAGCAGTGATGTGCTGTGTACTGGCAAGCTGTATATGGGTAAAATAAAAACTATATTAAAAACGTGTGTTTCCTGTGCCATTCCCATTACAAAATACTTTATTCTACTTTCTTAAAGGTACCTTGAATATTCTTTAGCATCTAGACTTGATGTGCATAAATCTGCCTGGGAAAATGGGCAGTTTAAACATCATCTGTGCATTCCAGGAACAATGAGACAGCCTCGCTGATCCTTACTTAAATAAGCATCCAACGAGGGACAAACCCAGCCTCAAACAAGATCTCATTTGTACTGCGCTGTTGGAGATGGATTTGAGTTTACTTGTCTGATGTTCAGCCATGCCTTTAAAGATTGCTGTTAGTTAGAAATAGAAATGGGAAAGTGCAGAAGTAGGGATCTGATTTTCCTTAATGAGATACCAAATTCTTTTTTTACTTTAGTCCATGATGGTCTATTATTGTAAGACTTGTATTATTTATTTTTTTTCTTTCAGATAATGCATCCTTTATCACTTCTAATCTTTGACCTTCCTAGTAACTCCATGCTGCCCTGTACTATTTAATCATAATAAAAAGGTATCCTTGACTATAATCCCTGTTTTTCTCTCCAGACAGAAAATTTACCAAACTACTTATCTACTGCTGTTTTGTGTTTTTATCAGAATTGCAATATGTTGCTTGGATGATATTTTTGTGGAGACCTACCCCAGCAGCTCGTCCAAGGCACTGTCTTCTCTTTCAAGAAGCTTAGCAGGTAAAAAACAACCCACCCTTAAATGACCAGTAGCTTTATTTTGTTCACGAGCTATTGTAGATATACTGAAAACGTAGCTTTAAAATGTGTGTGTGTCACCTCATTGCTAAATATGTGAGACATGGACAAATCAGCTAAAAGGATCTGTAATATGCAGGAGAGCTGTTCTTAAATCAAGTACGGACACTTGATTTTTTCACGGTCTTGTTACTGAGCAAAAAGACACTAAAATTGACTCTAAGTGAGAAAAGACAATTTAGGGATGAAACACTCTGCTCCACTGTATCCCTTTAACATAGTTGGCGTTGGGTCTGGTTTGTTGGGGTGTTTTGTTTTGGTTTGTTTTTTTTTTCTTGGTTGCCTAAATAGGTTAATTTGGTTAGCCAAAAATCTGCCTTTTATGCATGGACCTGAATGATCCAGAGTAGTTGAGCTCGTGTCTGTTTGCGTTTATGGTGTAGCTCTTGATTTGTGGTTCTCCCCACCCTGTTTTTTTAGGAGGTGGTAGTGGTCAGAGGATACAGGCCTACCTTATAAGTGAAGATACCACACAAAGCAAGGTTCTGCTGGGCTTTCCCAGGCTTTGATTGCAGTGAGCAACTCCTTATTATGCTCTTTTGTACTGACTCTGAGAGCTTCAAATATAACAATCAACTGCTTAGAGCTATAATGGCAAAACATCTCTGCAATGATTTTGCAGCAATCTTCCTGTGCCTGAGAGCAGCCAACGAGCAAGGGGGTCTGAATGTGAAGACTTTGTCCTGAAGAACTTATTTCCTCTAAGAAACAAGAACAAACTACAATTTCCACCTGTGCAGAAAATGACAAGTTTGCCTTAGTTCTGCCTTCCCTATTGATCTGCACACGCTGGGAAACACAATCCACCTACTCTCATCTGCAAAGAACAATTCTATAAGTGAACCAACCTTTTCTCCTCGGAAAATGTTTTTCAAGTACTAAGGTGTTGCCATAGTGACAAAGGTCTGGCCCTACTCAGCTAAATTAAGGTGGTGGTTAAAACAGGTTGAACACTTGCACAGAAAAAGAATAAAACCCCCAAAAAGCTATTCATAACCGCTCGTATTCTTGCGCTCCGTCAGAATTTCTTTTTAGACACTAGAAATCTGGGGTAAGAATAGAAGGCTATTAAGCTGCAGAGACAACCTCGTTGTTGAACAGAACAGCGTGTTGAGAAAACTTTTTTAATTCATGTCTGTCTGTCCCATTATTGCAGGAAACTCATCTATTTCCCTTACCAAGCTTATGAGGTTTCAGCTTGGAACTTATTAAGTGAGTGATCTGTTTGGAGTCATTCAGTGTTTTAATTAGATTTTATTTTCTTTCTACTGTCAAACCACAGCCGTTAGGGTAATTTCATAGCAGTGGGTATTTCAGGTTACTGTCTTTAAATTCAAATAGTTGTTTCAAGGACAATCAAGGATAAACATCTGTCAGGGCCAATGAGTCGGTAACACTTAAAAACACTCCGCAATTGTGTGAAAATGGGAGACCTAAATCAACAAGTTTCTATGGGAACAGGTCATACAAGCAATAAGTGGGAGGAATTCAGGTTATTTATCGTAATGAAGTAAGTAGAAGGCCTAAATTCACTACATAGTAGGAATTTCACTAAAAATTCCGTGATACAGCTGCATAGTTTTGACGCTGTAAACTGTCAGTGTCTGAGAAGTGCTAATTTGCAGTGGCAGCTCGTGGTTACTGAGGCTGGGTATGTTGTGGCAGCTTCTCTGCGCTACCCAGGTGTGACATAACCACATGCTACAGCGATTACTACATCTTTAGGAGTGAAAGCAAATAAGGTGATTGAATTCCACTTGGGCATTTAGCTTTGGCATTTTCCCCGAGCACACTCTCTCCGTTGTTTTCTAAGAAAGCAGCATAAAAAAGCAAAGCAAGAATTTGAGCCACCAATTCTTGCAATGTGAACTGATCACCAAAACTATGGAGGGGGCACGTCTTTATACCTAAAGCCACCTGCCATCAGGAACAACAACCCGAGGAAAAACTCCCTGAGCCCTATGAGAGGAAGCAAACAATACGAGATAAGGCCATGACTGAAGCAGGTCTTGTTTTCGTTCATGAGATGCTTTCATGAGACATTTCTGAAAGGAAAAAAAGTTACAATGAATTAAAAAAGCCAAGACCTTTTCATCTAATGGTTGTGGAAGGGTGAGTTGTGCTAAACCTTCCCATTTGGGCTAGTTCAGGCTCGGACCACTCATCCAGGGTGATGTACCCAACCACGCTATAATCAAAACCCAAACAGAATTTACACCAATGTCTGTGACAGCATTTCAGAACCACGTGCCAAACCACATGGATCCTTTTGGGTTCTGCCTTTTGTGCCTCCCTTTCCTTTTCCCCATTTATAAAGCAAGTACAAAACCACTAGCCCTGTTAAGTCTGGAAAAAAACCCCCAAACCCACCGAAACACAAAAGATAAGTTCTGAATTTCTATGGTAAAAGGGACAACATAGATATTTTAGACTGTCAAGACTTGGAAAGTAGTGAAATTCTTTGCTGTTGGTGTCTGTTTGTTGAGTCCCCCCCAGATCCCCAATTAGTGCTTGCCTCTTGCCGATTACAGGGGGGCGTAGCCTCCTACCTGTAGCCTTTCTATTGCGCTTAAAGCAGATAAAGCAACCAAAACCACCTTGTCCCGTGCAGAAAAAGGACTATCAGCTGAGACAAAATAATAAATAGAGAAAAATATTTTTAATAAGCTTTACAAAAACTCAACTTGGTAAGCTTTGCAATTTGACGTCTCAGTTCCACGGAAGCATCATTAGAAGCAAATCACGTAACTTTTGAAATTCTAGCACTGTCTGTGTCCTGTTTCCAGCAGCATGGCTTCAAGGAGTAGTTTGCTGCTGTTCTCGATGTAGGGCTGGTACAACCATGATGATAAATAGACCATCATCAGATCCTGGTCAGCGGAATGAGCAATTTCTCGGACAATTGTTTGCTTGAGTTGTAGTTCCTTCTTGTACATTTCAGAGAGCTTCAGAGAGACCTCGTCTGAAATGGATGGAAAAAAATCAAGCACATTGACCGCAACATTTCAGCAATTCCCTACAAGTTAAATTGTAGTTGGAACATGTTGGTCGTTAAAAAACCCACACTTTACATAAGGTATTCTCCATACTTAGACACCTGGGGGTTTACAGCGCTCTTTTACACTAGAAAATGAAATATTAAACACTTTCCTCAGCTTTTGGATGTATTTTATACACTTGTGATTTTGACACAAATCCCTGCTAGAATAAGCAGTGGTTTTCATTCTCAGGACCCATTGTAAAATTAGCAATTATAGCTATTCTTTCAAATAACTGATACTTGATTTTAAAATTTGGTAATGCTGTCTTGAAATACAAGCTTCACATTTTAGAGTCGCTGTTGATTTTAGCCAATCTAAAGGATGTCCTGACCTGCTGTCAGGCACTTTAGCAATTCATGATCGCCAATAAGTCATACCAAGAGGTAAAATAACGGTAAAGCTAAACAACAGACCAAAACCAAAGTGTGTAATGTAAAAATTCATGTTGTTACTAGTTATGTTAGCAATACTGGTAGGGGGGGTGTTAAAATATATTTATGTCATAATCTTTAATTGTTTGACTTCCTAAAAAATAACCACACAAATTATTTTTACAGAGAGATCTTTCTCACTTCGCCTGAACAATTCAGGAGGATTTAGTCTTTTCATGGAGCAGAGAGCATCAGTAAATGAGTCAGTCACAGAGAGCGTTTTGACAGCAGTTGTCTTTGTCATTCCTACCCTTTTAAGCTGGCAGAAACTAATACATAAAATTCCCATTGCCTTGTGGTAGTGAAGTGGAAGCAGGGCTTCACAAAGGTATGACACTCGCTTCACAAAGGCAGCAGCCGGTTTGCATGCAATCGGGCTTCTCTTGAATTCAAACAGTTTTAAAACTGCGCTAATAACGAGTTGGGAGGCAGTACCTTTTGTCATCGAGTGAATGCTAAAAGGATTGATATTAACAGTAGTAGACAGTAACTGAGAATTTCTCTACTTGTCTGACACTGAGATCAGAGCAATTTTTCTTTGGCTGCCTGAGAATTAACTGAGGTACAGTTTGTTCTTTGCATTGGAGGATTTCATTTCAGTCTCAAGTAACGAGTCAAGTCAGTTAAGCCTTCGGCTTAATGCTGCTGAGTTGCAAATAGGTCTCTCTCTCCAAAGGAGGTGGCTGTTGCAGCTTGGACACTGTAAGATGGTGACAAGCTTAATTTTACGCTGTAACTGCTGCCTGTCAGACAACACTCGGCGATTCATGCACACACTCATCAGCAGTAACCTTACGCCCTGCGGTGCCTTCATGTGTTTATTGATTAGTCAGTTATAAAGGAGACAGATACATTCTGTCTCTCTCTGTAAGGCAAGACATCCCCATAAAAGGGTTTATTTTCCAGTCCTAAATTAGATGACATCAATGACACAACGCAATTAGCTAAGATAATCAATATTTTACTTACAGAAGTACGGTGTGGGCCATGTATGAAAGAAGGGTGCTGTGTAATTCCCAGCTCTGTGGTGGAATGCTTCCAAGTCACAGATCGCTTTAGCAGTCGAAGTAAGCTTTTCCATTTTCAGCTGTATTTTTGTCTGAAAATGATGAGCATGTAACACTAATGAACATCTCAGGATCATTAGATTAGTAGAATCTTAAGCGTTTTTTTAAAGCACTCTATTTCTGAAGACTGTTTAGTCTTAACATTTCTAACACTTCTTTTTTTAACCTTTTCTTAACTTCAGACAGGAATCAAAGCTGGAATGTATATACAGATGAAATATATATACAATATAAATTACCCTAAAATTTTGAACACTGCAGGTACGACTTACTGACTTTGATTTTGCATAATTCTTTTGTTGTCCCCATGCAGAAATACATTAAAGTACGCTCTCATTTTTCTGACTTTTCCTATGGCGATTTAGCACTGGGGAAAAACATCAGCCTGTCTATGAACAACCACGGCACAAGCCCTATAAGAACATGTTTTCTTACATTATCATGTCAAGATGACTTAAAATTTGATTTCAATAGATATGTGGCAGGTGAGAAAAGCAGCTCAAGCTACGACTGACAATATATCTAGGCTGATTTAACAGTTCGCTTCAAAAAAACAGGTCATTCCTTCCACTTCCTTCACGTTCACCTAACTTTGTGCATTACTGCTGGGGACTAATACTTGCAACAAACTAGAGCTTGCAGGCATTCAGATATTTCTATAAACTTATAAGCTGGAACAAACTTGTAAGGAATGCAAAATAAAGTATGTCTGTAGTAGCTATGTTTAGTATCCAATCTAGCACTGGGTGCTTAGACTCAGGAGTAACATGAAATTGCATCAACACACGTGGTAGTCCGAATACAAAACTACCTCAAGGAAAAAGAAAAAAACAAAACCAAATTACTATTTTTTTTTCCCACAGAACAAAATTTGAGGAAAATCTAATTGCTTTCCTGCTTATTCTAAATATTGGATTGGTAGCCTGTCTATGTAAAAAAATAGATCTTTTGTCTTTTTAATGGACCTCCACTGTGACAGAAGGCTGTAAAAGTTATTTTTAATAAGAATTTTAAATTACAGTATCAGGCAAAAAAAAATATATTCTTTTTGTTTCCTATCAAACTGACAGGTGACATTAATTTCTAGCAATGTACCCAGAAAAAAGGTGGCTTACATAATAATTATCTCACTTTACTCTCTAGAGAAGGAGTTCTGCACAGAAAATGCCCGTAGGCAGGATAATAATATAACTGTGTTATGTCTGATCAAAGATAGGTGCAAAGATATGCTGGCAGGTAAAGCACCATTTTATACTTTGTTTGTTTTCTTCTAAACAGAGGGAATATTCAGGATGAGAAAACAGAAAGCAGGTGCAGTTTTAGACTGTATTTTTGTATGATTTGTTTTCAGATCACTTTGTGAAGGGAGGAGTAGAATTACAAGCAGAAGGCAAATGTAAAACCAACTTTCAAGTTCACTATTTAAGCAAATAAATGGTGCATCCCAGGTTTATAATCGTTTACGTTTGAAGCCAAAGAACCATGAATAAAAATCCCAATTTTCTGTTTACAACAAATACTAGAGGATTTTTCCTCATGTCCTACTCAAATATACTTGGAATTGATTCACATCGACTAAGATTGAAAAATGAGCCTTACCATACACTTTAAGGTCTCAAGTAACTCTGCACAGCAATTGTCCAGTTCTTCATTGTATTTTAGAGTTGGCTTTTTGGATTCTGTGGCACTGTTATCACTTGCTACCTCCAGTTTGTTGTCTTGAAATCTAAAATAGAAACGTAAAGCAAAGGGAACAGCTGCATATAGGTTTACTTGAGCTCTGTAGATCTAAAATCTGTGGGGTCTGATCCTACAAAATCTCTCTCTGACAGGCCATTCATAACAATTCATACATAAAAATAGCTGGCCATGTGAGCAACTGGGGCTGGTACCTAATCTTCAAAGGAACATACAATTACTCTACCTTTGAGCATGTGCTTGAACAAACAGTTGCAGGTGTTAAGATAACACCTCCTCCCATTTACCATGCCCCTGGAGATTATTCTCTCATAAAATACGAAGCTTGCACAGGCTCCAGCTGACGTTCTGGTGCCTCACCACAAACTCACCTGCGTGCACAATTTACCTGTGAACGCAGAGCAGCTCATGTGCAGTCACCTATCCTGTCTGGCTGACTTTCCCACAGAAGCTGTAAACTTATACAGGGGAGTTGCTCAAGAGTGAAAGCAACATCTGGCACCATTACAGCAAAATATTCCTGAGCTTGTACCATTCAGAACCCTGTCAGACAACCCCTGTTTATTTGTCAAGACTCTGGAGAGGTCTCCTCTCAAAATCCTGTTAGTTATAGGTTCTTCATTACAGCATGAAGATAATCGCTCTAACAAAGTTGGGTTTTTTCCCCCTTTAAATCATCACTGTTACAACTTTTTTTGTCTACATAAATCACTGATTCTTACTTAAATTCTGTTGAACTTTTGAATTTAGTGAAATCTGGTAATATTGGTCTCAGTGTAATTATGCAAGAGAGTAAAGGAACTCAGTGCGCTGAGATCTATAGGTTTAGATTCTAACTTTCTACATTATATGAATATTTTAATATCCACTCTGCTTGACTATGTATAATAAACATTTTCAGTTTCTTGAAAATACCAGTATTTTTTGAGATTATTTTAATTCTTATGAGACATTTATTATTTGAATGTACCAAAAAGTGCAACTACTGAGTCTGATCCAAGAGCTAGCTTATCCACTCTGACACATTCCTTCCCCCATGTCCAAAAATAACTTTCCAATGAAGAAAACAGATTAATTTCTCAATAAAGGTAACCTTTATGCTGTCGTTGCTTATATGTGTTATTAGCATACTTACTGCTCACTGATCTTCATGTTGACTATTTTGTTTGCTGTAGTAAATCCATTATCATTCAGTCTCTCCCATTTCATCATTAAATTGTGCCAGTCAGCTGCATTATCTTTAATTTTTCTTGCACTGACAGATAAAACAGGTCTTCTTGGAGTACCATCAGCAGGACTTTTTGCTATATGAAAAAATAAATTCAAGCTATTTAAAGCATACAAAACCAAATCAGTGTGCTGTCCGGTACCCGTTTGGGTGAATGATTTCTTTGCTTTACTGCTGAATATTGATTAAAGTAAAATGGAATTTACATTAACAGTCTTTAGTCATGAAATCTAATTCCTCATCTATGGCTTGTTGCTATTTACAAGAAAATAAGGCTATTAAAAAATACAAGTACATTCCGAGATGCAATATTGTAACATGGACAGCAGTGGCTTTGCAGTACTGACCAATCTAGCAGTGCTCTGTCCATGTAGGATGGTCAAGTGCCAATTCAGCGTATGATGGTAAGAACTTATAGCAACAATTACTGTAGGCATGCAGTGCACACGCCATGAGTGTCTCAATCCACATCTACATGTGAGCTTGCAGCGTTTGGGAGAAAGCTGGGTCCTAGTGGAGATGGCAGATGCCTTACCACCGAGCCCAAAGCCTGCATTTCAGGATGTGTCGTTGGAGGGGGACCACACCGGAATGGGGACCTGTCACCAGCATCGCCAGCAGCCCCCTTGGCTGCCAGTAGCACCTTCACGCCTCCGGCCCTGCCCCGGGCAGCCAAGGGGGCTGCAAGCCCCACTCCAATCACTTGCTGTTTTAAACTTTTCATCACAGGAAAGCTTGAAAAGCGGTCACAAACGCAAAACCCACACACATGGGTGTCACTCCTTTCTCCTGGGGGAAGGATCAAGGTGCGGGGCACTTTCCTGACCCACATGCACACATGAAAGTAACAGGCCGAGGGGCTGGCAGGGCACCACAGACACCTTATCTACTTAGGAAGGACCAGGCCTCTGGCTGCTCCCCGGGCCCGGTCCTATCCCCACACCGCCTTTCGCTCCCGCCCCAGTGCCTGGTCGGTGCCGCTGCCCTGCGCGGCGGGCTGAGGAGAAGGGAGGGGAGCAGCCCCCACAGCCGCCCTCACTCACCCGTCATGGCGGTGCCCCGCGGAAGTGCGCTCACGTCCGGCCCCGCCCAGACCCGGCCCCGCCGAGCGGCGCAGGCAGCCGGGGCCGCCGCCGCCTCGGGGCCTGGGCGACGGTGCAGCGTTCTCTCCTTCCACTACCACCTGCCGGCAGCTATGGCCGTTCCACGCTCCTGAGGAGGTGAGTGGGGCCGCCTCTCTGTGGGAGCCGCTTGAGGGTCTGCCCCGGCTCTCGCTCCCCTCCCCGGCCGCCGTAAGCGGGGCCTGCCTCGGCCGCCTGTTGCGGCTGAGGTGAGCCCGGCGCGGCCGGGGAGTAGCGGGCCGGCTCTCCCGCCCCTTACCTGGCAGGTCCGCTTCCGAAAGTGCTGTGCTGTTTGGGGAGGGTGGCGGGTCCAGTGGGGGGTGAAGCGGCCCTTGGGCGCCCGTGGAGCGGCTGGGGAGGCTTCGCCGCTCGCCTTCCCCCACCCCCGCCCCGTCCCAGCTGGAGCTCTGGGTCCGGGCTGTAAATCCGTTATAAGCTGAGGTAAGTCCAGCGGGAAAGCGGGGCGGCATTACCGGCTGTCCGACGGGGGAGCCCCCGGTTGTGTTCCTCTGCCCCTGTCAAGAGCCGCAAACCCTCAGGCGTGAGAATGCAGCGTATTGGGAAGGAATGGTTTGAAACACCTGCCAGACTATGGAAATACATTTCAGGAAGGAAGAAGGAGGGTTTCCTAGAGAAAGGGGGTGTCCCAGGACCAGCGGAGTAAAGCCTTGGTGTACCTGCATGAGCAGTGACCCCAGGTGCGCCTTTTTCTATCCTTCCCATCTCTGTCAACAAGTTCTGTGGTTTTGTGGTTGGTTTTATTATTATTACTATTATTATTATTTTCAAAGGAAACTCTTCTGAGCCAAAAAATGGAGCGTTTGACTGACACGTATGTTCATCAGGTCACAGTGCCCGGTGTGCTGGCTGGTCCCCAGTCCCCAATGGGATGGGTGAAGGTAGAGCTCGGTCTCAGTGGGGTCTGTTTGTCTGCTCCCCTCTCCCTGGCAGCTCCCTGGCACTGAACCTTTAGCCACTGCCAATCTGTTTAACCAGGGGATTACCTCTCACTGTAGTTGCTGCTGTTAGGCAGCATTGAGCCTCATTCCTGTTTCTGAGACCAGGGAAAATTCTTTTTAAAAAAGCTAAAAACAAAAACCTTGCTTTTCAAAACACGACCTTGACTGCAGAATTTAAAAGCTTGTTGTGAACTTTGTGAGTTGAGAAGGACAGACTCCCTTTGTCTGGTCTTTGTTGTTGATGTGCAACAGAAGGTATTTTTCCCTACTTTATCTCTGCAGGATAGCTACTTAGCGGAAGCTGATTTGCCCCATACAGCTGTTATGTACTTCCAGTGTGGCTGACACCATGAACGTACGCGTCCAGTTTCAAAATCTGTCTTAGAAAACAGGTTATATCCACTGTTTGCCTCCGATTAATGAAGTAGGAAAAACGGAGAATGTATAATCCTAAAGCTGTTAATAAAAAGAAAGAGACTACATGTGATACCCAGTTGTGATGAGGGGGATGTTGAAGACTTTCTGCTCAAAAGCACAGAATTGTGGTGTTTGTGCAGAATTTTTTAATACACAGGCCACGCTGCAATTCCCTGGTCCTTCATATATTAGTTTTGTGTACATAAAATTACTTAATTACCAGTGTTTTTAGTAAAGTGATGATTTGAGCTTTCAGTTGTATGTTTTCATACAAGCATTGAAAGTGTTTTGTTAGTCTGTAAACCACTTGAGATGAAATTAATTTGTGTGTGATGGCAAGAAATTATAATTTATTAGTGCACTTTTGATTGTACAGTGTGAATGGGTTATAGAGAACAAAGCTTAATTTCATTTTTTTACAACTTTGCCATCAGAGAAGATTGAGATAAGATTGCATAGAAATTTGATGAAGAGAACCCTAACCTGACAGTATATTTTTTAAAATTTAACTTGATACATGACAGGAAATAATTCCAATGTTTTTTGTGTGTGTGTCTGTGGAAGCCCCTATCAAGCGCTCCCTTTTTTTCTTTTTGTAAACTAAATGTAAACTTAAAAAACATGCATCAGGTTGCAGATAGGGTTATTGTGGAGGGAAGAGTACTAGTTCTTTTCTGGATAATAGAAATTTCCGTAAGTCCATAGTTCATAATGAGTTATTATGTTTTCAACAGTTTAGTTGTGATGGAAGGATAAGTGATGGAAATAAGAGAAAGGATTAATTTTGAGGACTTGCAAGGTGCTTTGGCAACTGGGCAGTGTGAGCTGGTTCTAGCAATGAGAGCGGCTTGGGATGATGACAGATGTGAATTGTAGGATGACAAAGGGGACACTTACAAAACAAAATATTCATGAGGCAGTAGCTGGGGAGTGGTAGAAGTTGAGATTAGACAGAAGAAGATTTGTACATGTGAGACTCGGGACAAAGAATGGATTTATTTTATTAGAAAAAATGAAAGGAATAAAAACCCAAGAAGACCACCAGCTAGTAAATTTACTAAACTGGCAAAACAGCATGTTTAGAACAACAAACAAGAGACTTTAGCGTTGGGTTCTCTTTTTATTTAGTTGACTATAGATAGAAGATAGTAAATGCTGAAGGAAAGAGCAGGAGATATATAAGATATCCTAAAACATGGGATAGGAAATAAATGGTGTGTGAAAGTATTGTACAAGGCTGGTAATGCCCTGAGGTTATCTGTTACCTTAGTAAAAAACTCTGAAAGGAATTCTTCATGCAAAAATAGTTTGGACACATTAGTCAGCTAGTGCTTGTGATATTTTATGAAATAGGTGTCATGACAAGTAGTAAACACTGGAGGAGAGTGGAATTAATTTCTAGGATCTAGGAAGCAGTTAAATTTACTACAATTAGGAACATATAATAACTGCTGCTAGCTTATTTATGGGCAGTTTTTGTAACACAGATAAAATACGGGTGCAGTAACCAGTCTTTATTCCTGGTCTTGTCCACCATGGGCTTGAATGGGTAATGTCATGCAAGTAATCCCTTTGGATTTAGTGGAATTGTATGTTGACAGCAAGTGTCACAGAGCCCAGAGCCAGTGTGCTGAACACTCTTGCACAATATCTGAAATAGCTTGAAAATTGAGACATTGCATCTTTTCACAGTAACGGAGATATTAAACTAGAGCAGCTATGTTTTTTTTTCTAATTTAGCAATGTGTGAAGCTGCCAAACAAATATAACTTTCTGTCCTTAGAGAAATAAAAACTAGGCTTAGTAGGAAATACCCCACAAATTGTAGTAGGAATACTTTACAGAATGATTTTGAGGGTTTTGAAATGTTTCTAATTTCAATTGCCATATTTCTGTTTTCCATTTCTCTAAGGAAGTTATAATTCTGCTGAAGCTTATCAAAATCCTCAATGTTACGGGCTTAAACAACCATAGAAAACTCTTCTTTATAGAAATCCACAATCCTTGTCTTGGAAAACTGCAGGTATTTTTGGCAGATATTGAAGTATTCTGATAATCACGCTTGCTCATAGCAAAATACAACTAAAGAAGCGAAGGCTTCTTTCCTTTTTCCTGTTCTGAAGTGCCTAAACCACGACGTGAAGTCATCCATGAGGAGAGTAGGTACTGCTGCAAAATGTTCTTGTCAAGACTGTCACCCCATCATGAGAAAAATTACTGGGTTTAATTGCATTTTAAAAATATTTTTACATACATCCTGTTTACTTACCAGCTTTTTCTGAAGGTCTCAGTACATTATTGCTATGATGAGCTCTGACTACGTTTTTTTTCTTGAACAAGGCAAACAGAGTATTTTTTTCCATTATTCTTAGAAAGATACCGGAATCATCCCCTAAGTGTATGTGGTGTCAACATGAAATTATTTGCTTAACCATAAAGGGAAACATGGGCATATGGTACTTCTATTAGTCTCTCAGCTTCTTGAATTCAGTTGCTACATAGATATTTTCCTGTGTCTGCCAAATTGGGATTTCTTTCATTTTTGCATTGCCTCCTACGTCCAGCACTACTCTTACTTTTGTTTGTTTGTTTGTTGCTCTTATTTGATTATATAGCTGATGTAGCTCTAACTGAATTGTTTCTCAGCCATGTTTTTCTTGGGGTGTGGGGCACTAAGGAGTTGAGCATAGGTACTAATTTGACACTTTGATCTCATCGTGCTAACACAATTAATATCCCATGCTTTCCGTGCTGGAAGAACCGAGCGCAGAGTTCACTGATTGGTGAAGAAATAGACCACATGGATTGTTCTGTGTCAGAGCCCTTAACGGATCTTTCACCAGCCAAATGAGTTCAAATGCAGTTTTTCTTCTCGACTTTGACAACCTCACGGCTGCAAGAAAAAGTGGTTGTATGATATATAGTGGTTACGGTACATCTTCAGATGTGGGCTGAACATAAGAAATAAGCTTATTCTTAAAAAAAAAAAAAAAAGTTCTTCTAAAAAGAACTTACATTCACTAGAAGAGTTTAACTTTTTTTTTTTCTTCATACAAAAAACCTGAGAATTTCTGCATCCCTACTTGCTAAATGGTGGCTTTCTGTTACTCTTTGCCAGAAGTTAATGACCTGTCTTTTGCTTTTGTCTTTCAGATTTCCTTATGTGATCAAGTAGATGTGTTTATTTCAGCCTTAAAATTGCTGATGCCAAAGCTTGCTATGGCATCTGTGGCTTCACCTGTTATATTTAAGGAGTTTTGTCCATTATATTATCTTCTCAATGCCATTCCTACAAAGGTCCAGAAAGGCTTTCGTTCCATTGTGGTGTACCTCACAGCACTTGATACCAATGGAGACTACATTGCTGTGGGGAGCAGCATTGGAATGCTTTATCTCTACTGCAGACATTTAAACCAGATGAAAAAGTATAATTTTGAGGTAAATACTAACTTTTACTCTTGTCTCTTCTAATGAAGCTTAGTTCCTCAGAATTGAGCTGCTGTTTGTCTCATTAACTTTGTGGGTTTTATGTATGGTTTGTTTCAACAGGGGAAGTGTGAATCTATTACTTTTGTAAAGCTGTTGAGTTGTTTCGATGATCTAGTTGCTGTTGGTACAGCCTCAGGTCGGGTTGCAGTTTTTCAGCTCGTGTCTTCATTACCTGGAAGAAACAAACAGGTAAATCTTTGCATTTGGCTCAACTTCTGTGAGGGTTAGTATGGTGAATCCTAGTAGTGCTATTGTGATTCTTTATAATAGTGAAAACCAGAGAATTTTGCCTGATGAAACATCTGTGAACACGCCTTAGGCTTTGTATATTAAGCTTATAAAAGCAATAATCTTAAAGCATGCCTTTTATTACAAAATATGAATTTAATCACAAACCCTTATGAGAAGTTCCTCATTTGTAATAACGGGCTGAGCTCTTTGGTGGTGGGCTTTTTGATAGTTTAGAACTTTTTATGCTAAATAAAAAGTAGAATTACCTGCACTTTTGTACTTGATCTCTGATTTATCAGAGTCACTGAATAGACTTTTTGTTTCCATTTTATCTTCCCCTCCTTGTAATGCTTTGGTGTTGTTTCACAGCTTCGGAGATTTGACGTTGCTGGTATCCACAAAAGTAGCATTACAGCTTTAGCTTGGAGTCCCAATGGAATGAAATTATTCTCTGGAGATGACAAAGGGAAGATTGTCTACTCTGCCCTAGACCTAGACCAGGTGAGCATTTATTACAGAGGCCTTAATTCCCGTTTATAGTTTTCTGAAGGATTGCTTGTGTGTTTAAAAATGTAGCAGTTAGTTGTTTAGTATCATGTATTTAGTTACACTGCTTCATTGGTTTGCATACACTTGGCCAAGTGTGCACAGGTCCAGCAAGACAACCTTCACAACAGTCTTCTAAAAAAAATAATATATATAAAATAAGAAAGTGGTGATCCATCTTGTTTTATCACCTGTCTGAAATAAGTGTCATCCCTTCCTTCGGCTTTCAGCCAGTACTTTCCCTTATGCTTGGAAAGGGTGTTCTTGAATGATGTGATATTGCTGATTCATTATACTAAGGAAGTACTTTTTTTCAGAATTGTTCAGCATCTCAGTCTAGAGTGTAGAGTGAAAGTAATATTTGGCTTCTATTGGGTGACTAGCATGTTACCAGTAAATGGAGTTTTTCTAATGCCTTGCTAATTAATACAGACCTGGGCTATCAACAAAATAGGTATGAATTTGAATTTCTGTATGGGAGAAAAGTTTAAACAATAGCAATCCTGATTTACCTGCGACTGTCCCTCATTTGATTTGGACATTTTGTCCCAAATTTGATTTGTCTCCAAATGTAACAAATCTCTCAGCATTGTGTGACCTGGTAGTGTGGCAGGAGGAAGAAAACGTATTCTAGAGTCTCTATTGATTTCAAGTGAAATGTGTTAGCTAATATTCCAAGAGAAATTGAATTTCACAGTGTGCCACTGTGGTACACACAGTCTAACTCCTCTCTTGTCTGCACAAAGGAACTCTGTGTTCTTAAAGTGAACTTCATGCAACAGTAGTTCAAAAGCTTTTGTTTGGTTTGGGTTTGGTTCTCTTTTTTTTTTTTTCTCAGGCTCATTAATTCCTTTGAAGCGTTAGTTCTTACCTTATACCTTTAGAAGGTTGACTCTTGTTAATTGCATGTATCTTTAAAAGGGTATTTGCAACTCCAGCCTTGTATTGGAAGAGCCATCTTCGATTGTCCAGTTGGATTACAACCAGAAAGTGCTGCTTGTCTCTACTTTACAACGGACACTGCTTTTTTATACAGAAGAGAAAGCTGTCAAGCAAGTTGGAACACAGCCCAGAAAAAAGTAACCCTCATAAAATCTTGATGCAGGCACATCCATTAATTCTAGCTTTTCAGAGTGGATTATAGAAAGAGTGATTTAAGCAGCAAAATTAATACAACCCAGCAGTTTGCTCATAAGAAGTTAGTTACAGTAGCTATGTGTGCTCAAACGTGAAATGACAATTGTACAGACTTAGAAAGTACAGGGCTGCATATATGTAACAACCATATTTTCAGGGCACTATTGTGCAAAAATATTTAAGGTGTTTGCTCATTGTTTAAACTGAAAACATTGCTGAACTTCCTCTGCAGACCCTCTTGGTTTACTGTGTCCTGGTGTGAACAAGCATTGTCATTAGGCCCACCTAATGGGTGATGTAATTAATATCTGATGCAAAAAGCAAGTCAGCATCTCAGTTTTTCTTACACGCTTCAGTGTATTAAAAGGGAAAATGTACAACAGGGATTTGCAATTGACTTGAAGGCGAGGAACTTCTTGTATGATTTTCTGGCATCTCCTATTGTGTAATCTCTCTTGGATATGAAGGGAGAGGGAACCCAGGACCATCTTATGTATGAGGGGGTTTCTTGGGTGATAGAAACGGTGGTTTTATGCGTGAGAGATCAAGATTTTAACAGTTGATGCATGTTCTGTATTTCTTGCAAGTTGAGGTTCTCGGTTTCTCCACACTAGTTTGCAGTGTTTTGCGTGTTTTTTATTAGTTCTGGGAGAAAGATGACTGCATAGTAGGATCATTCTGAGATGGACAAAGAGTACCATTAAGGTTATGAAGCTTATTTGGAGGAGTCATTTAATTTGCTTAATAGATGTAGTGTCTGACATCCAAAGGTGAGGGAAAACTGTTGTGATTTGGAAGCACTGTTCTTGTCTTACTGTAACCAGATTTGTACTTCAGACATTTGACTTAAATCAAAGACTTTTATTTTAGGTAATTTGCAGTTGTAAATTTGTACCATTAGTTTTAATTATTTTTTTTCTAACTTGAATATGTAGCTTTTAAAATGAATCATTCTTTTGCATTTTAGCACTGGCAAATATGGAGCGTGTTTTATACCTGGCCTGTGTAAACAGAGTGACCTGACACTGTTTGCTGCCAGACCTGGGCTTCGTCTCTGGAAGTCTGATGTTCACGGAACTGTTCAGGCCACATTCATATTGAAAGATGTATTTGCTGGAGGAATAAAAACTTTTGAACTGTATCCTCGTTTGGAACCACCTGACAGAGGAAGTTACAGCTCCCCAGAGAAACACCTTGGGCTTGTGTCGTGCTTTTTCCGGGAAGGATGGGTGCTGACCTGGAATGAATACAGCATCTACTTACTAGACACTGTGAACCAGGTAGATAAATCTTGTGGGTGCATATTTGGTTTCTTACTTGGTTTTGTTCATGCTGTGCCATGAGACTCTATTTGGGTTATCCATTACACTTCTGTGATTTAAATCCATATTTAAAACTAACAAACTCTATTCTCTCCTTCTTCAAGTTGTCATTGCAATGATATACTCACAAATTAGCTCTCTATTATATAGAAAAATAAATATATTTAATCAATCCAGATGTTAGCATCATAATCAATTGTGATACTTAGCAAAGCATATAGGAATCTGAAATCAAGCAATTAATGCCAAAAGTTTGCATTAATTATAGGCCTATAAAATGTACCTAGAACTATTTATTCTTTCCTTTTACTACTGTTTGTATCTGATAAAAAACAGGTATTACATTTTATTTGGTACGGAGTGAGCTGTTAGCTATTTTGTCTTCTTAAAAGCATGTATGAAAATGAATCTAAGCTATAGACTCTTTTTCTCTAAATGGTATTTAGCATTTGTACTGTGGCTCTTTTCTGCAACCGAACTGTATGTTGGTTAAGTTGTTGTTATATTGTTGCTGCTAGTTTGGACAGAGTAAATGAACAGATCTGTGGAATTAATATAAAGATGAGCTACATCATAATTAAAGGGTCTGTTCCTGTTTCTTTTTCTTTTTTTCCTATTTCCTTTTTTGGGAAGAGAAAGTCTTTATTCTGTAACTATATATGTTGATTAAATCTTAGTGAACACTTTTGTTAAGAGCACTGTCTTGTCCGAACCGTGTGTTAATCTGATGCTGATTATTTTCTTTCTGTGTTGACTCTTTATAGGCTTTGATTGGTGGCTTGGAAGGATATGGTGATATTGTGTCTGTGTCCTGTACCAACAATGAGATTTTTCTCTTAAAGGGAGATCGAGACATAATAAGAATTTCAAGTAGACCTGAAGGACTGTCATCAATAGGTTTGTATAGATTAGCAAACCTCAGTATGGAACATGGTACCTATCATACTGTTTTAATATATAAAAAAACACAAACAAAAAAAACCTAGAACTAAAAAACTCTACACAAAAACCTTCAGGTTATTGGAAAACCTACCAGGTTCTGTACAGATACTTACCTCTTTCTGCAGATTATATTTAGACATCCGATCTGTGTCTTCATCTGAGCTTCTGTTTTGGCTGCCATGAGAATGGGGGCATTAAGGAATTAGTTATGGTTCCCTCTTCTTTGAGAAAGAATCAGCGTTATCCTAGCCAGGAATCTCTAATCTGTGCATTTGAAACTTTATTCAAAACCATGGTGCTGAATCTGGATTCCTGATCCACGGTTATCTCTTTACTGGTCAGTCTCAATTGTCTGGGTTGGAGATACCCGGATGTGTTGGTTCTGTGCCACCTGTCACCACCCACATTCCCGAGGAAATCTCAGCTTTCCTGGCAGTGAAAAAGAAAGAACTGTCAAAACACCTGAAGAATACTCACTAAAAAATAAATAAAAAACAATGGAGAGTTTATTTTTGTATTTGTTGCCATCTGAGTTTAGCATCTCTGTTACTAGAACACTCTAAAAGGGTTTAGTAATATTTCCGTAGTGGTGGTGGTGATTTCTCAGTTGTAAAGATTGTAAACACTGTTATCTAGCATGTTACACTCACAGAATGTCTACTGTGCATTTAAAATGCTCCATCTTAGCTTTGTATTAGCAAAATGGTAGTAAATATGCTATCAGGTCTCACTGAATGCTGGAGAACTTTCTTATCATTGCATATCAGTGACAGCTGTAGTCGTTTAAACAATTCGTTACTCATCAACTTTTAGGGGATGTTTATTTAATCTTAACTTCCAGGTATAGTTTGAAAGGATCCTTCTTGAAGTATATTGTCTTCTAAAGGGATCCTTCTTGAAGTATATTTGCTTCTAATAAACCCGTTGGCTTACCTGATAATTTTCCTTGATCTTTTTTCAAGATACTGAATGTTTGACTGACTAAGTTGAAGATCCAGGGTGGTGCTTCAGTGTGTAATGCAGCTGGGTCTTCCAAGCTAAAGACCTGTCCTGTTCTTCACACAAACATAAATTCAGAATTTTGCTAATAGAAGTTTGAGACAGGCTTTGGGGGACTGATTTCACTAAAATGATTTAATACAGATTTATTTACATGAAGTTAGATTGTTTGTGTGCATGTATATATTTGAAATGTTGCAAATATAAGTAGAATACTTTTCCATTGCATAAGGTTTCTTTTCGTTAAGTACTTGAGAAGAACCTGCCCCTACTCACTTGATGCACTAGTACTTATGCTTTTATTTTTCTTTTCATTGGTTTCAGATGTGAATTCAAAATTGCTGAATCCTTTAACAGATGTGAGTCCTAAAGTGCTGACCCCGTTATCAGTAGTTGCATCTGTGTCATCTAGCCCTTCAGTGGAAACAGATAAAAAACCGGTTACTTCCCCTTCAGTTATTGGTGATAAAAATGACTCTCATTCTTTAGCGAAAGATGATCTGGAAACTCCAACGCTATCAGAGAAAAGTTTTGATAGAGTGGGAGACCTGAGCAATGAAACACGAAAAAGGGGCTGCTCTGTAGTAAGTGACTCAAGGAGCAGGAGCAGCTCAGTGAATTCTGTGGACAGTGGCTCTAGCTTTATGGTATGTGCAGACCAGCTTTTGGAAGCTCAGAGAGAAGGTCAGCTTTCTTCACAACGGTTCAGCACAATCAGCTCGGAAGACTTTGATCAAGAACTCATTGTAAAGCCAATTAAAGTGAAAAAGAAAAAAAAGAAGAAACAAGGTAAGTCTAGCAGAGCTTTCTCTGCTGCTGCTTGTTATCAGAACGCGTCATTTTGATGTCTCGGACAAGAGAGCGTGTGCAAACATTCAATATGCTTTGTTTATATCGTATTGTTGGGCTCTTGAGGTATTTGAGTGGTTGTGATGGTTTAAGATGAAAGCCTGGTTCAAAGTGATACATTGATTATGTCTTTTTAGATCTATTTGTTTTATTCTTTTAACTTTACTTTGCTTTACGTGAACAGGCTTCAGGTTCTAAGGCCTGGGTTAATGGTAACGTGCAGTGGACTCTGCTTCCAGTTTTATGTTGGAACTGTGTAATACCTATTCATCCTATTAGACAGCGTCTTTCTTAGCCATGCTTTTTAGTTTTTTAAAACAGAGTACTTGATTATTTGTTTACTATATTGATGCAACAATTTTAAAATGTCTTGCTACTAAGACCTTTTTGGTTCTCTATGAATCATTTAGTGCTGAAGTTGGAAAAAAATCAGTGTTGAAATTTAGATTTAACTCTGTTCTTCTCCCAGTGATAAAATTTTTTAAATTTCTTACTTTTGCATCAAAATGAAACAGATTTTATTAATATTATTTCCTCCTTTTTTTTGTGTGTGTTTTGTGAGAACAGAAAGTGGGAGCAGGAAAAACCACAGCTCTCTGGAAGGCACACCAGTTTATGAGCGTCAGCTTTCTGGTGATAGTCCACATTCATTGAATGCAGACTCCTTTTCCATGACTTCCAGCCTAATGAGTGGCAGCATTGATCATTTGAGTACTGGGTCTCCGGATCAGGAAAGCATGTTCAGTGTGGAATCCCATACGATCTTGCAAGAAGATAACGGTTCAGAAACTTTCAGTGTCCTACAGTCCCCAGAGTCTGCCACCGTACTAATTAATGAAGAAAATGGAGATATAGTTGATTTACAGAAACTTCCACACAGTGACAGTGGCATGGGTACTTCAGCTGTTACAGATACTTTGACATCTGTCTCTCCTGTGATCCTCACAGAAGACTTGACAAGCAACGTTGATGGTGAATGTAATGGTGATGTGGTTTCTGGAAGCAGTGAGTGCTGTCTTGGAAAACTGAGCCAAGAAGAGGAGCAGGATTTTACTACCTTGTGTAACATAGATGAAGACTTAAACAAAATGAAGATGCAGGATACTGAGAAATCTTTTGAAGAGCCAGACCTTACAGACCAAATGTTATTGGGATGTGACAGCGTAGTTGGTGTTCAGGCATCGCTGTCACCAAAGGAAAGTGATGAAACTGGGAGAGAAGACCAAGAGCAACTCTCTCCAGTACATATCGCTCTGTCAGATCCTTCTGTGCCCCACTCTGACGTTTCCAATAATGCTTATTCCGATAACTTTTCCATTTCTGGGTGGAATTTTGAAAGCATAATCAAAGCTAAATCTGGTACTAGCACTGCTGAATGGGGAACAGACACTCATGAAAGTAAGACCGAGAAATCTGCCTCAAGTGATGAAGAGGATATTTATGGACATGGATTACCGTATTCTTCCTCGGAGACCAGCATGCCTGAAGTCAGTGCTGAGCCTGGTTCCCAGGATGTGCCCAAGATAAGCCTAGATGAAATGGTGATGTTAAAGTCTGATCAGGTATATGTTTTCAATTTAGTTACAGTGCTTAATTGCAGCATTTCAAAAGAAACATTCACGTAATTACTATCCATTACTTCTTTAGGAAAACAGTTTCTTTGTTTTCTTCTTACATGATTCAAGTAAAAAAGTAAACCGTAAAGCCAAACAGCAATATGAGTTGCAACTCTTCTGCGATGTGATGTATCAGGCTGCAGAGTGGCTGATGTGTGCTTATGATGTGCAGAAGCTGCACTGGCTGTGTTACTCACAGCTCAACAAAATTGCTGGCATAAGCTCATACATTAACGAGTGACCGGTAAAACCAAGTCGTGCTCAAAGGCTTCTCCTTGTTTGGAGCTTCGGCAGCCCAAATTCTGCATCGTGCTGTTTCCAGCTTTGGCTGACTTCATGGGGACTTAATGGCAATTATCTCACAGAGCCAGCCCCTGGTTAAGGATGATTTTACCTGTAAATGTTCAGAGTAAGGATTAGTCTTTGTGCCCTAGACAGCAGTTAGTACTAGTTAAAATTTTAACATTTTTTCCTTTTTCTGATATCATACTTTCTTTCATTGTTATCTTGTGGGTGAACATTTACAGAAATGGTAATTCTCATATAGATGATAGAAAAGGAGTGCTAAAATTAATTGTAAAATCTGCAAAATTTATATGACAGTGCTTGGGATCATCTCATGCAAGCTATCAAAATTTAAGACAGCAGTCTGTAAACCAGATTTCTGCAATACACAGCTCCTGTACCACACAGAGTATTGGAGTTGGATATTTGGCTGTCTGCATTCCATCTGTCTTGTTCCCTTTGCTCATCACTTCATAGACAGTAAATTATTACCTGGACTACAGGCAGACCTTACATTTTTATGTTTGCCTCTTTTGCATCTGCCATTACTTTGAGTGTTGAGTATTAATTAATGAGATTTTCTGCTTTTTGGAGGTAGATGACAGTGTGGAAGTTCAGGGTTTGGTTTTTGTTTGGTTTTTTTTGCTAAAACTTTTGTTCTAACAGTCTTATTTCACAGTACATCCTATCTTAAAGAGCACTGACAACTACATTTTACACAAGGCAAATTTATTCATTGATTAAGGTGCTTAAGGTTAAGTTTAACTTTATTCAAAAATCAAAATACGGGAGCTGCTGTGCTGATAGAGCCATTTTCTTGTGCAGTTTGGAAGGCACCTGACGCAGTTCTGACTCTCCAGTTTTTAGTTTGCAGAGAGCTGGATGGGATACTCCGGCCCCGGTTACGGCATCCTGAGCCTGGTTGTTTCCGAAAAGTATATTTGGTGCCTGGACTACAGAGGCAGCCTGTACTGCAGCGCCCTGCCCGCCGCCGGCCTGCGCTGGCAGAAGTTTGAGGATGGTGTCCAGCAGGTGGCAGTTTCCCCTTCAGGTGAGTTGGCATCTGCTCCCCTGCAACCTCCTAAAGATGAAACTTTATCCATAGACTTGTACCTTCCCTGCAACCTCCTAAAGATGAAACTTTATCCATAGACTTGTACCTTTTCTTTGCTGCTTTATTGTTTTTTGGTTTGTTTCTTTTTTAATAATGACTATTTTTTAATATGGTGAAACTTGTAAATTTATTTTTTTTTTTGAGATTACAGATTCACTTCAACATATATGTAATTGCAATGTAGGCAGTTTATTGGTTTATTTTTTAAAATACAGTACATCTGGAAACGTGACTGCTTGGGGCTTGTTTCATGTAAAAGTGTGTTTCAGTTTTTCTTTTTTTTTAAAAAAAAAAAAAAGGCAAGATAGGTCCTTGTCTCTAGAAAACCTTTGGTTTTGATGCAAAACTGCTTATGATTCCCAAATTTAAAATGCTTTTTTTTTTTTGGTAAATGTAGAATTGGTTTTCTGTATGGGTTTTTTGGTTGATTTGACCTTTTTATATACTAAAGAATTTCTTTTTTTTTTTTTTTTAAATTTACATATGAGTTTGTTCTGGGTGGCTGGGAATGAGGATTATGTTGGATTAAAATTGAGTTTGGGATATAAACTTGCATCACTTTTGGCCTTCCAGATTTTCCAGGACTAGTTTGAAAGTACAAGTTTTGCAGACATTTCCTTAGTCTCTTGCCTTGCCACTGCTTTTCTTCCCCTGTCATCTCTCAAAGCACAAGTCAGTCTTCCCCCCTTTCTGTAGGGGAAGATTTGCTATCTGTTTTAAGAAGAGAGATGTTCTATTTGGTCTGTAGCTGAGCTTTGTTGTTGTACTAGGTGAGATCATGTTTATCCAGTTCAGTATCTTGTCCTTAACGATGGTCAAAAGCAGGTGCCTGCAGAAAAGGGAAAGGAACAGGCCCAGCAAGTGTGAGATTTGCCCCTGGTAGTTTCAGACTGCAGTGCTTGGTGGCTCAGAGATTTCCTGGGCAAAAGTTTGTTTCTCTGCATTTATTATCACTCGGTTCTAGAAACTCACCCAGTTTTTCATTGAATCCATACAAATTTCTGGCATCCACAGAGAACTGTGGATGTATTAACACAAGAGCACCTTAGTCACAAGCGTCAAAATGGAATCAAATGCTTCTTTGTGGAATTATTAAAAAAAAAAAAACCCTTAATGTGACAATGTACTGCTCTGGTATAAACCAGCATGGCTGCCAGTCAGAATTTAAGTTTAGAATCCCATTTGGTTTTCTTTTTCTGAGCTATCCTTTCGATTTTGAGTGAGAGGAAGAGTCCTCAAGATGGATTTGTGCAGTTGCTTTTCTGAATTTTGTCTGCTTTTGATGTGCTACATGACAAGCAGGTAAAAGAGAAGCACTGCCCTCTGCAGTGTGAGACAGCGTTCCTGCTCAGGTGTTTGTCACTCATGACTGGTCCACAAAAGTTACGATTTACCACCAGTATTTGTAAAAGGTGAAAGTTCTACAATTTACCCCTTTCCCTTTATATACTGAGGATGTACCAAGCTAGTACGGAAGCAAGCCGTGAGCTTCAGTCTCTTAATGGAAGGCTTATTTGGCCCCAACATAGAACTTGTTTTGTTCATTTTTAGTGTAAAACTAAGGAGGGGTGATTTGCATTTGAACATATAAAAATGGCAGGTACTCTAACGGATTTCAGCAATTCCTATAGAAGTTGGCCACTGTGCTGGCCTTGCTTTTTTTTAAAAAGAAACCTCCAACTTATAAGCATTTTTAAATCTTGCATTTTTGTTTCATGCTACTGGTTTGCCTTTCCCCTCACGTTAGTTTAGGTGCAGGTAGGACAAATCAGCTGTCTCTGCTACTGTAATTGCCAAGTGACAGTCACATTCTCTCTTCACTCCTCATGCAGGGGCTCTTCTCTGGAAGATTGAACAGAAGACTAACAAAGCGTTTGCTTGTGGAAAAGTAACTATAAAAGGAAAACGCCACTGGTATGAGGCTTTACCCCAGGCTGTGTTTGTAGCTCTAAGCGATGATACTGCCTGGATTATCAGAACAAATGGAGATCTTTATCTGCAAACAGGTACCAGAATTAATTGCAGGCTCTTCGAATTTTTGCGGGCTAAGATTAATAGAGTTCAAGTCTATGCAACGATCACAATGTGTTTTATACTTTTTATTCACAGTCAGGACATAAGGAAACCATTTGATCTTGAGAAATGTTTGGAAACAATTGTGAGATTCTGTGAAGGAGGGTAGAGAAGCCTTTTTGTAGCCACTTGGTTTTTGTGGCACATGGAGTACACGCAGTAGAGAGCATTTATGACACAGGAGTGATACAGGGTGGATACAGATAAATGGAACAGGATTGCAGAAAATAGCGGATTAATACCCTTGCCTTGAAAATAGTATGGTGCACCAAAGCAACTGAGCCTTAAGTGGATTTTCTTTTCTTGCTTTAAGGATTTTAACAAAGTTTTAAGGACTTTGAAAGACAATGAAATAGCGTGGCTGTTCAGAAGAAATTAATGTACGGAGGGCAGAGTAGGGGAAAGTAGAAGCTCTTTGTTTTAAAAAGCACAGATCTGCTGAAGGTAAGAGTTACTACTTGATACTGAAAGGAAGATACCCAGAGACCAAAGATCATAAAGTGCTTTGGAAGTGTTGGCAAATGGCATGTATTTTATGTGATAGAAAACGCAGAGCCGCTGGAGGAATGAAACGGGCCATGGAGCAGCAGTCTTTCCAGCTGCCTTCTCACTGGATGTGAATGAGGCAAGAATCAGAAAAAGGGACAGTGCAGTGATAACGTTGAAGTGATGGCCTTAATTTTATCTGCTTCAGAGAATAGAAGAGGATGCATTTGGAAGGTGTTACGAAGAGAATATTCAGGCGAAACACAAGGAGCTAGGATAAAGGATGGAGCTCCAAGTTTTAGAGTTAAGGGAGAAGAGTATCAAGGACTCTTTGGCGTGTGGACTTTGCGCAGAGAACTGAGTTGGTAAAGAAAAATTACCAATAACAGGATGGAGGAATTACTGGAGAAGTAAGAGGAGGACTAGGTAAGGGGGAAAACAATAAGACACATTAAAGCAGGACAATGTTTTTCAGAGTGGCTATCAAAATTCTTACTTATCTTCCATTTAATTCTGGTACTCTCCTAATTTCTCTTGTAGATTTTAATGCTGTAGCACAATACAGAAATTCTTTGTGATTAAGCAAGCTGCTTAAATACATAACAGTGTTTCAAAGAATCTCTACTCTTTATTTTCTTTTAATTAAGTTTAGTAGTTGCAGAGAAATCAAGTGCCCTGCCCAAGGTCACACGCATATTGCCAACAAGCATGGATAGTGGCGATAAAGAGTGAACTTTCGATGCCAATCACACAGAGCTCTGTGGAGCTTTGAATCAATATTTTTCTTCCCTGGGAGGGATTGGTTTGTTTATATCAGCTTACATTCTGCTGTTCTTAGGTTTCTAAATTTCTATTTGATGCCTTCTCTGAGGCGAAGAGTCTGGGAGTTCTGATTGATAGTAATCTATCCATGAGCCAGCAATGTGCCCCTGTCACCAAAAGGGCCTGGGGTACCCAGGGGTACCCAATCCTGGGATACATAGGGAAGAGTGTGGCCAGTTGGAAGAGGGAGGTCATTCTCGCCCTCTATGCTGCACTGGTGAAGCCACAGCTGGAATACTGCATCCGGTTCTGGGCTCTCCAGTTCAAGAGAGACAGGGAACTACTGGAGAGAGTCCAGCATAGGGCAACAAAGATGATGGAGGGATTGGAGCATCTCCCTGATGAGGAAAGGCTGAGAGAGCTGGGACTCTTCAGCCTGGAGAAGGCTGAGGGTAGACCTTATAAATGACAAGTATCTAAAGGGTGGCTTGAAGGGGGATGGAGCCAGACCCTTTTCAGTGGTTCCCAGTGACAGGACAAGGGGCAAAGGGCACAAGCTGGAACACAGGAAGTTCCATTCAAATATGAGGAGAAACTTCTTTGGGGTGAGGGTGCCAGAGCCCTGGAAGAGGCTGCCCAGGGAGGGTGTGGAGTCCCCTTCTCTGGAGACCTTCAAGCCCCACCTGGATGCTGTCCTGAGTGATGTGGTCTGGGCAATCCTGCTTTAGCAGGGGAGCTGGACTGGGTGATCTCTAGAGGTCCCTTCCAACTCTGACCATTCTGAGAAAAATAAATTCTCAGTGTATCTGTCTTGTTAACAAACAGTTGTTTGTCCAAGATCCTAACTTCTCTAAAAAAACCCTGTGTGCTTAGAGGTTTAGAAATGAGCATTCTTGTTAATATTTTAGAATACTGTAAGGATGAGTCTGTTCATACTTACTTTGGCAGCATGAGAAGATTAAGCAAAAGTTTTGTCTCTTAAAGTGTTTTGACATACAGACACGCAAATCAAGCTTCAGTGTAATGACTGTGAAGAAGACATGTTCCTCTAGTTTATACGTATAAATGTGCACCTGAACATTTCCTTCTTCCAGTGCTACACACTGTAACATGCTTTTTTATAATAGCTTTGCTGCCACTGTGCAGATCAGGTTGACTCTCTCCCTGGTATGTTTTGGGCAAAATTTCTTCCATTACTGCCGCCTTCTTTGGTGTTTCCTTCAAGTCTACTAAATGGAGATTCCTGATACTGACACTAGAGGGAGAAAAGGAACAGAAATGACAGGACAGGGCTCTGCAGTGTATTGAAGGGAATACAGTGTGTTCTATTTCTTAAAATATAAATTCAGCTATATTAGAGGAAATAATAGTTTATAGAAAGAACAGTCAATAAAGGAAACGGTGATCAAATGAAAAGTCTTAGTACGTCAGGGATGGTCCCCTCCTCATTTTCTTTTGTTGGATAGCTTTGTCTCTTCTTTTAGTTGCAAAAAGCCAAAGTTTGTTAAAACAAGCCTCCTTTTTTGATTTCTAGGCCTGAGTGTGGATCGTCCTTGTGCCCGAGCAGTAAAGGTTGACTGCCCTTATCCACTGTCGCAGGTTACATCCAGAAATAATGTTGTGTGGGCACTGAGTGAGCAGCGGGCCCTGCTGTACCGGGAGGGAGTACGCAGCTTTTGTCCTGAAGGAGAACAGTGGAAGAGTGATATTGTCAGGTGGGACAGTGTCATAACCAGAATAATAATTGTTTTCAGTGCTGGAAGTTCTTGATGTTTGAAAAAGTGTTACCTGAACTCGTGTGTGTGTGTGTGTAAATACATATATATATATATATATAGAGAGAGAGAGAGAGAGAGAGATGTGTGTGTGTGTAAATATGTTTATAGATAGATATATGTCCTTTAGTCTTTGCACAGCCATACTCAAGAGTAACTGCTGTTTTTGCTGTCTGATGAATGATGGCTGCATAATGAAATAAAATGCCATAAACACAACGGTAACACAGTTAAAGCAAGTTTAAGAAAGTGAGAACAATTTTTAAAAATCATTATAATGTCTGTCAATATAATTGGTTTTTTTTTATGAAATACTGTTTCTTTAATCTTTGCTGTAATGGCTTTAATGAGCTGTCCAGATACTTGTGTGATTTTTTTTTCTGAGACGAAACCTCAGTGTTTTCGTGGTCATCCACCCAGCTGCATAATACTTTTCCACTTCCCAGTCACAGATTTTTATAAATATTCTGGGTAATCAGTAAGTGGCTTTGTAGTTGCGCCTACACTCGTGGTAGGTAGTTTGTGATACAGTTACAAGCACTGAGTGTTTGCTGCTGGCTTTGAGAATCGAGAATATAGTCTTCTCTTGTGACAAGAAATTCCAGTTCTTGTTGTTCGATGATTTTCTCTTTTACTGAATACCCCATTGCGAAGCTTCAACTTCTGTTACCTCCCAACCTGGTATTTGGCTCTTGAAAAGTCTAAGAAAATATTCAGTCTCTTGTTCAATTCTGAAATTTGCATGTGCTTTGATTAGTTTATTTAGTGAAAATATCTGCTTGACCTACGCCTTCGGTACACTTAATGTTCTTAGGCTTTGTATTAAAATTGCAGAAAGCAATCTGTATTTGTTCTTAAATTGCTGAGAAAGGTTCTCTGAAAGAAATAGCATTGTTAGCTACCTTTTAAATACCTGATATGATCACCTGATCCTGTTGACTTTCTGAGCTTGAGAATTGTTTACTTTTATAGGAAACTTATAGTGCTAAACTCAGCTTTTGTCTTCGTCGTATAGTTAGGTTGAGTTTTCTGTTTATGGTCCCTGAACTGCTAGTATTGTTCTCAGAACAGGTCAAGGAAGTTGGAGGAGATAGTTTATGAAGCTGCTTTATCAAAAGCTTAAAGAACATAGCTTTTTATTTCTTATTTAGTGAACAAAATAGTTTTTGTTTAGTTTTATTGCTATGTATTCATATTTCAAATCTTAAGTGATCTTTGAAGGACTCATTTTTTGTTGTTGAATGTTTTTTATTTATGCAAACTAATAAAATTGGAGTTACTGAGTAACTGTGAAAATATGAAACCAGAGATGTTTTTGAACTTGACCACACTGAGTTCGATCATTTTGACCTGCTGTTAGCATTGTAACAGCTTCCTTAAGATACTGCAAGCATGAATTTGAAGTAAGGTTTTTAATTTATTTTTTTTACTTGTTTGCATTTCCAGTGAAATGCAAGCTTTGGAACCAGTGTGCATAACCCTTGGAGATCAGCAGACATTATGGGCTTTGGATATCCATGGAAATCTGTGGTTCAGAACCGGTATAGTTTCAAAGAAACCACAAGGAGATGATAACCATTGGTGGCAAGTAGGCATTTATTTTTTTAATTTTGCTTTTAGTTTTACCTTGGGTTTATTATTTGAATTTTTCCCGTGAGATTCAAAGATAAAATTCAATGAGTTGTTTGTTACAGCACTCCTTATTCAATGTATTAAAACCGCAGTGTGGCTATGGCTGTAGTCCCTTTTCACGTCTGCTATAAGAAAGTGGGGGGAAAAAAACCCCCATCCTGTGGTCATCCAGAGCAGCATCACAGCAGTTTTCAAGACGACAAGAAATACTCTGCCAGGTCCTGTCAATGGTGCATGTAGCTTGGTATCCTCACAGGGGCAATAGGACACGCTGTTCAGGTAGAGCACCCAAGTCTGGGTGTTGAATAGTCTCTTCTCTTGTCTCCCAGTACCCATCCTTTTCCTTAGCTAGATGAACTCAATAATAAATAACCTTGCAAAAATGCTTTTATTACACGTTTTTCCATTCAGTTGGGGTTTCTCTGAACCACGTAGGGCTGCTTGCTTCAGTCGCAGGTCACGTGGGTTTAAAAAAAAAAATAAGTTACTGCAATTACTCTCTGGTACCGATTTAGAAATCCTGACTCTTTTCCCCAGCTTATCTTAGTTTCCTCAGAGGTGTGGGGGAGAAGGGAGTACAAATCCAGTTATACAGAGGACTTGTTTGTCTACATTTCTACCGAAATTAAAAGAATTTCGGTTTCTATGAATATATAATCTCTTCTTGCATATGGGCATTATGAATAGCTTGGCTTTGATGTTATTGGCAAACTGCTTTTCTTTTTGTGCTCTTAAGCATTTCCTTTCTAGGAGTATCCCAGAGTGTTGCCAACCTACTTGCCTATGACCTTATGAATTAAAATGCCCGTGAGGTTGTTGTAAAGGAGTATTACATACAGGTTTTTACAATGTGATTTAAATTGTTATGCAAGTTTCTGTCTTCCTTTGGGAAACTGGAAATTCACCTCTTAGTTTGCAGAGTTCAACATGTTTTTAGGGGGAAGAAAGAGTCATCCCCAAAAGAAGGACTTTCTTAAAATGTAGAATTTGAAGTTGGTTGTTGGGTAGAAGGGAGTTATAAGCTGATGTATAATATTGATTCTGATTTATTATCAAGACTCTTACTTATGCAAAATGTACTGGTTTTATTTTTCCCTTCCTACACCTTGAAGGTTTCCAAACTCTTGGTAAATTTTCTGTACATAAAGTGCACGCGCACGCGCACACACACGCACAAAGCTTCCCATGAAAGATTCTGCAGTTGACCCAAAAGCTTAACTAATTACCAAGAACACTTCTTTTTATTTTTTTTCCAGGTAAGCATCACTGATTATGTAGTGTTTGACCAGTGCAGCCTGTTCCAGACGATAATTCAGGCAACTCAGACAGTGGCAACAGCAGCTCAGGCACCTGTGGAGAAGGTGGCTGATAAACTGCGAATGGCGTTTTGGTCCCAGCAGCTTCAGTGTCAACCCAGTCTCCTTGGAGTTAATGGCAGCGGAGTCTGGATCTCCTCAGGCAAAAACGAATTCCATGTGGCAAAGGGAAACTTAGTAGGTTGGTGTGCTTTTACATCTAATACTTTTAAGTTAAGAATAATAAGTAGGAGAAAGTAATGACAGTTCTGTCACCGCAAAAATTATCCATGGTGAGTTAGGGGAGCTTTAACAAACAATTCCATATTTAAAAAAATAAATGAAATGATTCCTTAGCATTTCATCTTAAATATTTTCCCATTTAAAGGTAAATATTTTCATGGAAAATCCTTTACGCGCAAGTAACTCTTTTTAGTACCTACACTTGTCTCGTCTCTGGGGTGAGCAGGCATTCCTAAGCTATCGTACCCGTTACATCTAGCACAGTGGAGTCTGGTTCACCATCAGTGTGACTATGCAAAAGACTAATGTTGTGGTTTTACAGTGATGACAGAGGAATTGCTTTATTTATTTTTCTTGCTATCTATCTCAAAATAGAATTTTGATTCAGTATATTTCTTTGATCAGGTAAACGCTAAGAGTAACCTAAAATAATTGTCTATTTAACCTCATGACCAAATTAGTCTCCTGATGAAGACCATTTACCTTCTCCTCCTCTTCTGCATTCCCAGTTTTCTCTGCGTGTATGTATATGTATATATGTGTCAAGAGGAGGTTTTCTCCCCCTCCAACAGTTTCTGGAAAGATTTACATAGAAAATCTTGTCTAGGTGATATTTAATCATTTATTGCAATAGATGTTCTTTAAAATGGTGATAATTAAATAGTGGTAATATTTGAATAATAACAAATTTTAATATGAAATTAAGTTTCATACTAATACTACTCTGTTTGTTCTTTCAAGGCACTTACTGGAATAATATTGTGCCTCGTGGTACTGCTTCTGCCACAAAATGGATTTTTGTGTTGGCTTCTACAGCTTCATCTAAAGAAGGTTAGTGAATCAACAGCTCAGGTGTATAATAGCTGATTTTTAAATAAGTCATTAAATATTGTGAATGACTTCAGACTTTGGATGTCTTTTCTGTATGCAGAGATCTAAATATTTGAAGCGAGGTAGAAATAAGTCTGTAAAACTACTGGAGATTTAAAAAAACCCAAACATATGCTTCTCTCTGCCCCTTTTGATGTGGAATGGCATCCAGCAGAGAAACCAGACAGTCCTTTATGAGCAGTAACATCCTAAGCTGCCGCAGCGTGAAGTGCCAGAATTTGTACTATGAAAACTTGGAGTGTTCTGTGCTGGAGCACCTCTACTAACCCAGAACTTCTCCTGTCAGTGCAGCTACTGCAGCAAAACTGCACGTGTTATCAGTAAAAGTACGACCACGCTAGGGAATTCAGCTGCTAGTTACAGTAGTTAGCAATTGTATTATCTAAGTGCACTGGCTTTATTGGCAAAAATGTGTGTGTTAGAGCTGAAAAAGAACGCTCTTTTTCAAAGGCAATTATCAAGGATAACAAAGAGCAAAAGAATCAAGAGAACAGTGCACTGTTACGTTTGTCTTCTATTATTTTCTTCAAATGAATTGTTTCTTCAAAAGAGATCACTGACTACTTCCTCAGTTTGAGAAAACGAGTATTTAGGTGCCTAAATAAGGTCTTAGGTTGCATATTTGTTCTTCATAATCTTACGCTGTGAACGTAGCCAAGAAGCATCAGTTTTGTCATCAAACATACTGATCATTTTATTCAGAAGTAGATGCGTAAGCTTTCTCAGAGTGGTTTAGGAATGATTTTAATAACAGAAATGTCCTTTCCATAGGAAGCTTTCTGTGGCTGTGCCAAAGCAGCAAGGATCTGTTTTGTGTCAGTGATCAGAATCCTCAGTTTCGTCCTTCTACGGTGCAGCTGCCACCGGAGGCTGAAATGGTGCACTACTCTGCCTGCCAGGATGCCATCTGGGGTTTGGATAGTCTGGGGCAGATATTTATCAGAACGCTTTCATCCAGCTGTCCAACAGGGATGCACTGGACAAAACTGGATCTCTCTCAACTAGGTATGACACTTTCATTGAGTAGACTGTCTCTTAACTCTCTTAGCGGCCAGTCTATATTTTCCTTTGGAAGCATCTTTTGGTGCATTGAAATGGAATATTACATTTACTGGATTAAATAGTACCTTACAGTAACTGAGCCTGGCAGAAGAGGACTGTAAAACCTCAGAACAACTATGGCTTTCAAACAATGTTTCATTTATCCTTCTGCTTGAGACAGCATGTTTACTGCTCACGAGATGCTTTCTGTGCCTGTGTGGTGCTTACGGTTTGTCAGTCTGAGACAGCTCGGCCTGACACAGCTCTCTGCGAGTGTATCAGCGGCTTTCATCTAGTTCTTGTCCTACACCGTAACCGTAATCTTGTGGTCCTGAGCAGTTCCATACACAAGGCCCTAAATTTTGTGGTTAAATATGAGTTTTTAACAGAGCGGCCAAAGCTTCATTTTGATCCTGTCAGGGAAAAATTATGCTCTAAGAGTTGCATCATCCATGATTGATGCAGCTGATACCACTCCTGAGGTTTATGCTGATCTAATGATTCAGCATAACGTTAAGAACATGCTGCTGGTTATGTACCTCTTTTATTTGCTGTTTTTGTTTGGTTGGGCATGAGACCAAGGTTATTGACCATGTTTGGATCATTAAAATATCCTCCCATTTTGACTCTGCAGTAATCAGGCCACTCTTCAGCTTCATCAGTAATACTGCAATTAGACTTACTTTTTTGACAGTCTGACTGTTAGAACATTCTTCTTTTCATGCTAACCTGCATTCCTGTTTCAAGAGAAGATGAAAGAAATTGCAACTATGTGCCATTCTTGTACCATTTTAAAAAGAATTCAAATATTTTGCAATTTTTCCGTTTTTTGTGCAAGTGATCACCACCGGTCTGAGAACAGACAAGGAATTTTAACTTCAGGGTTAAGAAAAGGCAGACAGAGCTGGCAGCCTTGAAGCCTAACGTGTAATTTTAGTATACAATTTGTAATGCTTCATGGAAAACTTTTTAAAATGTCTTTTAAAATGAATTTGTTTGCCGGTTACACACCATGTTTTCCAGACCTGATGAATTGGTTCCAAATTGCTAATTGTACCATAGTTTAAGCACTGCTTGATGCCTTTTACTTTCACGGACCTACAAGGATAGGTTTGTGCACACTCCTCCTTCTCATGTTGCTTAGTGGAGTTGGAAACTTTTCTCATGATACTATTGCTTTCCAGCTGTTTAGGTAATAAGTAGTTAACTGAAATAATAAATAACTTCTTGCTGTTGTCTGAAAACCTCAAAGCATTCATAAAGGAACTCAGTGTAGTTGGTACTAGCTGTAATATCTGTCTTGTGAACTTCAGCAGTTCAGAAGTTCAGCCTTTTACATTCAGCTCCCCGTGGGAGCTTTGGGGCGCTCTGGGGTGCTATTGCAGAAATCTGGGGCCAGGAAATGTTTCAGACACTCCACTTTAACCTGTTACTGTGGGTTAATCACTTAAGCATGAAAATGTTTTAGGCATTTTTCCTCCATTTACATGTGTGTGGTAGATCACTGCTGATAAGGCATATCCATGGTTATTATATAAAAGACTTTATTTGCTCTATTAGGGCTGAAGAAATTGGAGAACTATTGTTCTTGTTCAATAACAATTGTTATTGATCAAGTGTATGCTTGAGTTTGCTCCTGAAACATTCAGACTGTAATTTTTGTGGTGGTGGTGGTGTGTTACAGCATTTTGCTGTAAAATGCAATTCAGAATTCTGTATGGAAGTGATGGGTTTACCAGGGTTTGTGTTGAAATATTCATATTGCGTTGGTAGTATCTTCCTCTTGCCTTTACACCATGTACTGGGAGAGCAGTATCTAGTAAATTATTTTGATTAGGTTTCCACTATCAGTATCAAGGTTTCTAAACACAGCAGAATGACCTTTACATTTCAACAATAAACAATGCCTCTGAATCCTGCTACTTTCTGTAAAGAGTAGATGAATGTAGTTAGCATGGCCTTCTCCTAAGATAAAAACAGTAAGTGGGAGGAAGGAGAAACCCCAAAACATTTACATAAGGGCTGCATTTTTGAATATCAAATTGTACTGCAGACGTAAATAATATCAGCTATGCCGAGTAGGTGATATGTGATTCCATGTTTGAGTGCTCCGATGCTTGTTTGGATCAGAACATTTCAACAGCTGAGACATCATGTGACGAAGACATTACTTTGAGTCATACTTCATGATAGAGGGAATAATGAAATTTTAAGTAAGACTATGACTTTGTAGCTGAATGTCAAACCCCTGCCTGCAAAAGAAAGCTGTTTTAGATGTTCTTAGCCCAAGCAGTAGAAGTTTTTGTGTATAGTTTTGTCATTTGTTTTTAATATGAAGCTGTAGGATTAAAGGGAATTTTGGGATGAGATGAATTGATTTGAATTCCCATGATTCAGAGAGTTAGATAATTTTGGTTCACGAGAAGATCTGTTTACTGTTACAGATAACTAGAAGATAAAACTGTGTAGTCCGGTCGTTTCCTGTGCTTTCCCTCAGCAAGCTTTAAGAAGAGGAGCTTTCTGCAGAAATAAATGCTTTAAACTTGTGCTTTGTGGGATAAAATTGCACCCTTCTCTTTAAGGAATGCCATGTCTGATGTGCTTTACAAGGGTTTGTTGCCAGATTTCACATCCCTGACAACAGAAGTGTTACCAAGGATGGGATATCCCAAGCAGCGCTGGCATGTTCAGTCAACCAGCGAGGCCTATTTTTAGAGCCTTTAGTTTGGAGGCTGACCAGAGCATTCCTTCTGTAGTGTATCTGTACTGATTGGGTCCCTCTTTCTGTAGAAGACATTTTCCATTACTTGGCATCATGTTGTCCCAACACTGGGAGGAAAAAAATAAATCAAATGTTACATTTATTACATCACACGGCTATTTTAAAACGCATTTGAAAGAATAAGAGTTCCAGTTGACAGTTAACTAGCATCTCTGTTTTTTAGGGGAAAAATATCAGGTATGCTTCTCTACTGTCTGTGCAAACTTTTGATAGCAAGATTTGGGTGCGATTTGGTATGCAAAAAAAAAACCAACCCAACCCCATCCCAAAATTCCAAAACATACTTATTTGGTAGCTTGGTTTTCATTGTACTGACTTACCCCTTACATACTGCTGCACTTTTGAGGTAGGTGTAATAAATATCTACACTGTGGAATACAAATCCATTTGCAAATCAGCTCCTCTGTTTACAGATGTGACACTGGTATGTTTAGCACTGAAACACATAATCCGTACGCTCTCATATTTTTCAAGTGGTAGCATTAGGAATGTTCTTTGCTGAATGTATTAGCAATTCAACACCTTTTAAAAAAGCTACAGGCATGGAGAGCTTCAGAGAGAAGTTCACATTAGGTCATGTGAAAGTTTGTCTAAGCACTGATAACATTTGTCATGGAATGTTTCCCTACTTGAATTCAGTTATTTTAACAGCATATTTTTAGCGTGCTTTAGAAATTGCAGTATCCTGTGACTAAACCATTTATTTTTAGATTTAAAAGAGAAGTAACTCACATACACTACCTGTTGTTTCTATTCATTGCATCCAGTGATATTTTTTTTTCTCTCACAAGATGTATTAACTTTTAATCATTTTTATGTGACTGTGTTTAAAGCTAGTTTAATACAGTAAGACTAAATAAAATGTCTCATTATTAGCTGAATTTGAAAGGAAAATGCCAGGTTGCTAATAGTCTTTTTCTTATTAGGTGCTGTAAAGCTGATCAGCTTGACCTGTGGAAACCAGCATGTCTGGGCCTGTGACACCAGTGGTGGCATTTATTTCCGTGTAGGAACTCAACCTCTTAACCCAAGTTTGATGCTTCCCGCATGGATAATGATTGAGCCACCCATACAGGTAAAATGTTGATTACAATTCTTTGTAATCCGGTGGTTTAGCTCTATGCATATGAAAAAGACTAATTTTAACGCTCATGGAAAACAATAGAGCTAGATTTTAAATGTTCAGCTTGAAACTTTATCCCACATGCTTGAATTCTACGGGGTGTCTCTCAAAAAACCCACCAAAACCTAGAAAAAAAGCCCCCAGAGTTTGTATAATGTACTCTGAACACGCTGCTTTATCACCATGTCATCCCAAATTCATCTAACCATTAAAAATCAAATTACTTCAATTATTCTTTCTTTTTTTCTTAAAAGTGGAAGGCTTTGTTTTGCTTTCTGTCCTTAATAAAAGTTTACTTTTCTTGTAACGCAGCAGCTTTATAAGCACGTAGTGGAATGGACTCTTGAACCATCTACTGAAAACCTGCTGTGTGCTAGGGCAAGAGGCTGGGCTGGCAAAGAGCGCAGAGCAGGGGCTGTGGGAAGGCTCTGCTCGAGAGGCATCGTGCTGAAGTGCCTGCCTTCTCCCTTTATCCTCACCCTTGTGAGTCTGGGATGCTTGCCAGAGAGCTACGCCTGGATTTAGGGACTTTTCTTATCACCCAGTGGTTAGTAAACCTGCATTACAATTGCAGCCATTTTCCCTTGTTCCCGGAATGGGCAGACTTTTATATCCTTTCTACCTGCCAGCTGGGAGGATGAGAGTGGAAAAAAGCTTCCTAATGTACCCTGGCAGCATCTTTTTTGAATGTGGAGAATGGACAAAATACGTTTCTCCAGCGTCTGGTTTCTTTTTTTAATCTCTCCTTAAACCTCAGTGCTTGCTTTCGTTGCTGCTCTAATGCTTTGCAAATTAAACTTGAAATGGGAGTCATTTCTGTGTCATGGGTTGGGACTGCTGGAACGGAGCTGACCTCTGACTGCTGATTTCATTCTGTGCTCCTTGGCGTGAAATCACTTGAACTCACTGCTGACCTGGCACAGTAGCACTGGTTGTGTTTGCATACTTGATTTACATTTTATGATGTTACAGAATTTCTCTTGAAGATTTTGAAATGTGGGGCACTTTTGAAAGGACACATTAAGAAATAAAAGTAAATCTGAGGCAGTGGAGTTGCAATAGTTTATTTGGTTTTTACAACACTCACTTTTAGTTGTGCTTATCTCTCACCAGCCAGTCACTGGTGCTTTCTGTCGGTCTGGGCGTGTAACAGCCAAAAAGGGCAGGGAAATGAAACTGGAGATTTGCATCCTGTCAGCACAGCACGTCAGTGAGACCTTCTTCTGCTGTGCTGGGGATGTGGTCCATCAGAGCTGGAGAAAGAGAACCTTTATTTTTCTTTTTGTCTTTTTTGCAGAGTAACAGAACAGATGGATAAATTAAGTACCAATATCACCTGCAACAGGGGCTAGAGTGTACTGCTCATTCTTTGTGTGCTAAAAGTGGATCTTTCTGATAGAAGCTATAAGGGAATTTTTACAGGGGGTAGGGCAGCAGAAGGGAAGGCTGAGGGTATCAGTGATGATGTCTTCTCTAAGGCTAGTGTTCTTAAAAAAAGAGGGAAACATATTCCAGGATGTGTTCCACTTAAACTGAGTGAGCCAAGAGACAGACAACTAAACTTGGGTAGTATCTTCTAAAAAAAGATTTGTCTGTCCAGGAAACTAGCCTGAAAAGCTGTTTCTCTACACTGATACCATTTTGTTTGTATTAAGTGCACTGCCTATTCCTCCATTGAAGTAGAATAAACTATTCAATACAAAGGTGTTTAAACTGGGATTTGGCGTAGCTCATTCTTTAGCAGTGACTTCCTTATGTAGAAAGCCTTTAAGTGGACAAGGCTGGAAAATCAAATTATTTCCTATTAGCTTATTGAGGACGCTGGATGATGTTGCCTTCCAAAGTGATAACCTTCTGGTACCCAGAGCAGTGTCATTCCCTTTCCTGTTATCTTGCCAACACCTGACATTGCAAACTTAATGAGTCAATATGAAAGGGCAAAAATTCAAACACTGCTTGCAGAGAAGATGAAAGCTAGTTTTGACACAATCCCACCACATTAAAACAAGTCATTAAAGTACTGAAGGAGCTGCCATTCATGCTTTTACAAAGGCTTAATGCAAAATAAGAAAATACGGGAACTCTAAAATTATTTCCAAACACTAGCTTAGTTGTGTGGATAACAAATGTAACAGCTGATGACTGAGAGGTGAACTATTCAGTGAACTGTATTTGCTTATTAGCAGTACCTTACTGCTATCTCTCCCTTAATTGACTTTGACACAGTTCATGCTGCATCGCTTTATCTACAGACCAACAGAAATATTTTAAGAAGTGTTTGTGACCGATTCAGTCATTTTCTGTTTGAAGAAGGAAATCAAAATTGCCTTTCACTTGCTTTAAGTACAGGAACATTCTCAAATAACGTAATTTAAAACCAACTATGGATATTTCATTCCCTAGTAAATGTCAGAGCCAATATGACTTGCCATATCCCAGATCTCATGACTCATGAGCAGCTACAGACTCTGCTTTTATAGTGGCACTTTTTCGTGAAAGGAGTGCTGCAATGGCACAGCATCCATCTTTGCACAGCTTCACAAAGGTATTCACAGACTATGGTTTTGATGAGATTTTACTCATGCCAAAACCAGTGAATATAATTTAAGTTCAGTCTTTGCTGTATGGTCGGTCTTTAATCTAGACTAAAACCATTCTCATTTGTTACTCTTCCCTTTGTTAACTCCCTCCTGCAGTATCTCTTGAGATGAAAAAAACACCATTTTATGTTCTCTGACCTCCCTTTTCTATATTTTACCCAACACTTGCGAAGTGGTTGATAACATCATTACAGTATCTTGAGCAATAGGAGTTTATATGCAGGTGCCGATGTTTTCTGTGCATCATCCATTCTCTTCTGCAGTCTTAAAAGTCAAAATAATTACGCAGTTAAGCAGCTTTTTGGAAGCTGCTTTAAGGGCATTGACAAAGCTGACCAGAATTCTTTGATGAAATTATTTTTGTCCAGGAAATGGAAAGTGTTTTTCATCCTACTGTTAATATACCGGATAAAGCTACCTGCTGTAGCGTGCCTTGATACACATTAAATTTAATATATAAAAAAAAGAAAAGAACACAAAATATAAATAATACTTACATAGATAAAACAGAGTGTGCTTTTACATGTCTGTGCATGTATGTTTATAAAACGGAAGCTTTGCAGATTTCTGGCCTAAAGAAGCAGTAATTAAAAATCAAATAGAAAATATAGTTAATAACATTGATTTGGGTGGTTATGGAATAGAGGTTGATCAAAAAGTTAAAAATCATCAGATTGCTTTAAAAAGTCCCCTGCAATCGAATGCTTGTTGGAAAAGAATTCTGTGAACATTTCAGCTTTTATTTTTGGCACCTTCTGGAAAAGATGCAGAGACAAACTCTGATCTTGAGAAACGCTCGTTTCCTACAAGTGCTACTTGACATAAAAACTGGCCTTAAGAACCCACCTTCTCAGGCTTGCCTTAAGGGTTCTATCAGGTAAGCACAGCTTTCTTTAGGAGAATTAAGGGGAAACAAAGATGAGGAGAAGTATTTGTAATGAGTGACCGATCATCTACTACTTGTGAACAATTGGTCTTACTCTAAAAATAGATTAAACATTGTCTTGATTGCCATTTGCTCAATTGATACTCTTTGCTCTTTTGTAACCAAAACGGATAGAGAATAGGATTGAAAAAGCACTGTTATTCAATTGAGAGGTTTATGGAAATTTCCTCATAGTTTGTCCAACCTGTGGAGTAAAAAGGGTTTATTTAAGGAGAGGGTTGCTGTTTGGCTGCCATATACCCTTTGTACTTCCTGGGGTCTCAGCAGTAGAGCACAGTTTAACTTCAGCTGAGTTGGCTGTAAAATGATCTCTTGAAGTATGTGCATTTCAAGTTAGAGAAACTTTTGATTTATGGCTGTTCCCATAAGCAACCCAGTAATTGTCTCTTTAAACTTGGTATCATGGATAAGAGAAAATAATTCTTACTGATGCAGGAGGAGCTTTTTTTTCCACACACACAATTAAGACTGTTCACGCTTTTCCTATCATTCAAAAATTGTTAAAGCTACAAATGGTAGTTAAAAATATAATTTGAAATTTAGGAAATTTCTCTAATTCTGCAAAACGAATTTCTTTTCAATACCTTCCATTCTTTTAACCTACCTTCAGTGCAAGGAGGTTGGCCGTGCCTTACGGATGAGCGATGACTTGTTAGAAAAGGTTGTTGAGATCTTTGTTTCCTTTCCTCTCTTTAAATAAAATTCTGCTTACCTTACGGAAGACTTAATGCAAGTCTGGAGACTTTCTTCCTCTGTCACTTGCGTGGCCTTTGCATTGAAGCTTCTATGATTATTAAGGCTAGTTTTGAGTTAAGTGGTGCTTAGAGGAGGAAGAGGTGTGCCACCACCCGGGGAATGAGGGAGGTGTGTGTTTGTAAGGTCTCTGTAGCAAATGCTCCTCAAGATCAGATTTTGCCATTACATCTTTTCAGGTGGGTGCCAGCCAAAATCAAAGCTGCGACGTAGGAAAGGTTTGTTTGAAATAATCTTCAAGGATTGAATATTTGGAGGGGGGGGGGGATTTTACTTTGGAAAGTGCTTGCCATAGAAAGCGCTGTTCTTTCTGATGCATCTAATCCAGGTGACTGTTCCTTTCTAGTCTGGGTATGTTCATGAGCACAGAGTAGCTTGCATTACCTTCCTGTGGCACAGGTTATCTTTCTGAGTTGCTCTGAGTTCTCCTTTGGAGTGCTAAGATGGAAGTATCTTTGATTAGACCAATTCTGCTTCGGTTGGAGAGGGAATATGCTCATTAAACCTATTGGTTATCTATAGACCAGATTAGCTGATCTGTTGTTCCATGTATCTTTACTCATGTGAGGCCTCCTGAAGACATTAATAGGGAGAGGATTTTTCCTGGAGGACTGCACTTTCCAAGACGATGTAGAGAAAAACTGGCTGTAGTCAGAGAAGCTCTATTGAGGTGGGTTACAAATAAATATAGGAGATCAAAGCTCCTGCAGCAGTGTTGTTTTGTTTAGCTGATTTAGAATGCCATAACGTTTAAATTAAAATGTGTAGTATTGTTCACAGACATGCCATTCTTAAGGTATCGTAAGTTACATAAAAGGTGCTTTAGATGCTGAAAAAAAAAATGCAATTCCAGCATTTTTACTAAAGTTGCCTCCCGCCAATTCCATTGCTCAGTTCGGTGCTTATTGCCTTCCTTTTGGTTGCTAGTTAAGAAATGTATTTTTCTTTGGAGCTCTAGCCTTTTGGTATTTGTTTTAAGGCATTGCTATCGCCATGTTCAGAAAAGCGTGCGTGTAGCCTGTCACAGTAGATAGTAATTATTATCAGCACCAGAAGCTTCAGATCACAAAAAAATGCACAAAGTGAGATACACCCAGAAAACCGAGTGGACGATCCTTCTGTATCCTTTTGAAATATGGTCTCAAAGTGCTGTACCTGCTTTTTTGACAAGTCAAGCTTACACTGAAACCAAAAACTGTGTGAAGGAGGTCCCTCTGTTTTCATACTTTCACAGAATCATAGAACATTTAGGTTGGAAGAGACCCTTGGGATCATCGAGTCCAACCATCAGCCCTACTCTACAAATTCCTCCCCTACACCAGATGTCCCAACACCACATCTAAACCACTCTGAAACACATTCAGGGATGGGGACTCAACCACCTCCCTGGGCAGCCTATTCCAGTGTTTGTTCCAATTTGTTCAGTACCAGAAACATCCCCACATCTGCACTTTTCCATTGTGTCCATATATTGGTTAGTTAACACAGAAGTACATATCTAATTATTTTTAAGAGATTAAGAACCGCCTTTAACATTCAGTTGGGTAAGGAAAATAACTATGATTATCAGTGTTGAGTTTTGAGAGTTTTTCAGAATTAATCTGTTTTGAAATGTAATGGTGTAAAAATTCATGGGTGAAGGATATGCGTCTTGATTTAGCATGGATGTGCCGTCCTTTCAGTGGAACTCCTCATGTACTTGCAGGTAGTAGTGATAGTCTGAAGTATTTAATAAATAGGAGTCCTTGAAAAGTGATTTTTGTGAGACAGTCATAAAAAAATTACTTATGCTAGACCTGTGCTAGTACAGACTAAGATTTTGGGCGTGGGATTTTATTTTGTTTGTTTTTGTTTCATTTTCATTGAAGTTAGTCTGCATGTTCTGAATCCTGGTTATTGGGTTGGAGGGTGTTTTGTGTGTGTGGCTGAACTTCAGCTTGCTTGATTTTTAAAGCTCTGGGGGGTTGGATGCAGTTGACAGGTTTGTAATTGGGAGCTTGGCTTTGTGAAATGAACTGGGGCGGCAGAGGTGGGTGCTAAGCTCAGTGAATGGGCAGTGGGAAGAGCAGAACCTGAGTGAGCCAGCAAGCCCATGCTGATTAAGGAGACACCTTGGGGTAACTGGTGGGCACATTAGACTCCTTGACCTCAAATTAGGAGCTCGGTGTATTACTGTCTCCCTAATTTATGACAATGTTGTAAGCAGACAAGGTGCTGGTGACCTCTGCTTGCAGACCAGCCTAGTGATAAGTTGCCTTCCCAGGCTGGGTTGTGGTGAGAAGCAAGCAAGGCACAGGAGGTTGGACAAGTGGATTTAGCAAAGAGATCCTGTAGCTGGGAAGCATTGACCTCAATTCTGATCCCTGACCCCTGGAGTACTATTGTTTTTATCCAGTAGTTTAACACATTGCACAGCCTCGGGTTTGGGGGCCGTACAGAGCCCAGAGCTTTAGCACTGGGTGAGCGGTAAATTCTGTGTCCAGAGTACATTTCCAGTGTTCCTGTGACTTACAGGGTAGATTTTCCCATCCTTTTGGCTTGTAACCTTTCAGAATTGGTCAACAGTTGTTAAATTATTTATTTCTTCTCTTTTTTTTTTTTTTTACCCTGTCCCTCAGTTAGTGGGGTTTTCTTATATAAGTGGTTTGATGTTGGGTTTTGGGTTTTTTTTTTTTACCCCTTGGTTATGTAAACGAATTGTAACACATAAAGGTTATGTGCATCTGTTCATAAAGCAGTGCAATAATGAAATGGGAATTTCTGTTACTATCAAAGGTGTGTGTCGTTTTCATCACCAATGTGTTAGATAGTATGGACAGACATTAAAAAAGCAATAGTTTAATAACTGTTTAAAATTGGCCGAGCAAAGCAGAGCTGAGGCTGAAGTTAAAAACACAAGGGTGTTTTACCTTAAAAATGCTTTACTTTCCTTGATAAGATATTTAAGTCTTGAAAACTAGAGAGGTGCACTGCACCGGTGTAGCCTGCGTGAGAGGGTGTTTTACTGGTGCTCGTTAAAGGTATGTTTTTTAAAAAAGCAAAACAAAAAATGCCTTGGTTACTCAGAGCGTTGCTTATACAAGGTTTTTGTTACCTGGTGCTATATTATGTTCTGTTTCATGGGAATTTGTTGCACGTAGCATTTATTCAACATACATTTCTGTAAAAATTTAGTTGTTCTTGTAGTTCAGTTTTTCAGGATGCTATGAAAAATAGCTCTAGTGGTAGTTGCAGACAGTTGGTCATTGCCTACACCACAGTTTATGATCTCAGGTATAAGTCAGTGTGACCAGGAGACAGTTGGGCAAACTTGAGTAGGCCTGTAGTTTGTATGGGCTTTAAAGCGATTGCATTAGATTTTATTTCTTTGTAGTTGCTTGTAAGGAACGGTTGTACTAAAGATTTGGAAACTATCTTGCTGTTCTGTTGAGCTTTATCATGTTAAATACTCACATGGGCTTGGTATGAGCTTTTCTAGGATTTCATGCCATATGTTGTAGTCTTTCCCATATTTCTACAAGGAAGAGCCTTGGAATAAAAAAAAAATTAGAGTCAATAAAGGAGAGGTCAAGGAATTGACTCCTTGGCTTTACCTTTTCTTCCTGATTGTGCCAGCCATAGACTGGAGAGATCCAGCAAAGGCACTCACTAGAGGCAGAAAGTGGGGGAAAGAATTATGTTATTCTATGGCTTCTGAGGAAAATAGCGCTCCAGTTCTTCTGTCAATGAATAGTAATCTGGTTCTGACAATTCAGTAGCAGCATGACTGAAGAACATGTGGCTTCCAGGAAGACTAAACATAGATTCATCTTTCCTGCTCTTGTATATTACCTTGAACTTCTCCGCAGACAAAAAAGAGGCGCTTAATTCAGCAAGCTGTTCTCCTCAATGTCTGAATGCAAATCATTCTGGTCAGTGCTGCTCTTGCATTGCTCGTGTGTTCTTGGTAACTCTAATGCTCAAAGTGCTTTACAACCTTCATTCAAATGGAGCTCTGAATATAATATGCAAGTAGTCAGGCCCATCTTGGGGGTTCCTCTCTAAGTTACAGTCTTTGTTTGTTGTACTCCTTAATAGAGTCTAGATGTCTGTTAGCAATGGAAATAGTGAGACTAGTCTGATCCACAGTTAATGCTTGACAGTGTGAGAAGTAGCTTTGGTCTGACCTTCTTATAGCCTGGCCAGGACCACCTGAAGTTGTTTCTGATTTGCCTTTTGAAGGTGAGGAGAACATTTGTACTGCCTGTAGCCACCAGCTTGGGCAGACTGTGAATGTTACGTTTAGTCTTCCTGGTGCTGGATATTTGCAGCAGAACAGAGATGGTGGAGGTCTGCTGATATATGGATGCTCTGCTCCTGAAAAGTGACGTGGGAGATGTTCTGATGCCTTTTTTTATGTGTGTGCGTGTTTCGTCCTTTTCCCCTTGACAAGGAAGGTGAATCACTGTGTTTTGGGTTCAGGAGTGATCGAAGTAGCTACAGTAAGACAAAACTTTTGAGTAGTAGGTCAGGCAAGGGAACTGCGTTAGATTTTAACTTTGGATTTTATCAGGTACTATTGTTTAAATGAACTTCCTACATTGAAGCTGGTTTCTCCGTGGTTTGCAGAAAGAGAAGATATGACTTGTGCAGAGTCATAAAGCGAATGAAAAACTTTGTAACTTAAATATGTTTAGCACAAACACTATTTCTTGATATCATTTAACAATTTGTTGGTTAATTGCTTCCTTCAAGTTTGCTTCATTTTATCAGGACTGTTTTCTCATTTCTCAATTTCTCGTGTATTGCTAGCAAACTATTTTTCTTTTCTCCTTTTTTATTTTATTTGTAGCAGACAAAGGTACGCACAGCTCTTGGCATGTAGTTTCAAGTGTTGAAAAGTACCTGGTTGACATGTGTTGTGGTCCATGGTTGTCATGGGAAACCCTCAAAAGACAGAGTGACTGAGCTTTCTGTAGCTGAAGTACGAGAGTAGAGGGTGGGAGGATCTGCTTTGGGTTCTTGGCTAAAAGTCAGTCTCTTGAGATTATTTTTTTTTCTGAATTTAGAAATTTTTGGCACAACAAGTAAAAGGAAAACAGTGTTCTACTATTTTTTTTTAACAGATAACACTGAATCCATTAATGCTCTATAACAGGTCTATCTCTTGCAGTGATGAGTGTTGTGGATAAACCTATAAACAGTTCGATGTGTCAGCGTCTGAGGAGGAAGGCTGAGAGACTTTAAAATTCCAAACTCTTCAGTAAATTACAAATATAACATATTTCACAGTCAAGGTATATAAAACTCATGAATGCTATTGAAAGTTAAATCAGCTGAGAAAATGTTATGCTGAAATAATTTGTTAGTTTTCGTGATTATCAGTCTCTGAAATGTTATCAGCAGATTTATAAATTAGCACAGATACCTACTGCTATGAGAGAACTCTGTTTAATCTTTTAACTGTTGCTGTAGAGATCTGTTTCTTGTTATACAGATTATAAAATACTTAAAGCATGCTTATGGTAATTAAAGCTTAGTGAATCTTAGGGTATCTGAGATTGTCAGGATGATTGTTCCAAAAACTGGTACATTATTATGTCAAGAAAATTTTAAATTAATTTTATCTCCCCTAGTGTGGTAGCCTTGAAAACACTTTTTATTTTTTTCTGTTGGACATGGCTGCTTTCTGGATTTAAAAAAAAAAAAAAAAAACCAAAACCAAACAAATCCCAGAGGTAAAACCTCTGCAACGGGCTCTAGGAATTGCCTGTACTTGTTTCCCAATGTTCTGTCACTGTCTTGTGCCAAAAGCTGCCGTGTGTTATCACGTCACTAGCTGTGTTGGCAGTTGTGTATTCACTGTCTCTGTCATGGCAGAAAGCTGCAGTGGCGTTGGACTGGTTTCTGTTAAGAGCATCAGATGCTGCCATCAGGGTATTGCCTGGATCCTGCATAAAGAGTGTGAATACGAGGACTGTTTTATTCATGTGAGTTTATCAGAAAGAGCTAAATAGCCTGAAAAAGGAAGAGAAGCTGAAAGTGAAGCACCCAGAGAGATTGGGAAACTTGAACAGGAAACAGGAGCTCATTTAGAAAAACTAAGTATTAGGAGAATTTTGGCCATGCTTGTAGAGATGTTACTTTGAACTTAGTAATTTCCATTTGATTCTTAGATATGTTGGTGCTGCTGGACAAGGTGGAGGTAATTGCTTTGATTATGCTTGAACCTGCAGTGGTATCAGAAGCAGCCTCACCAAGCATCACACAACTTTCACGCAACCCCTTTGGGTCTTCTGTCTGCTTTTCTTAGATTCTGCTACCTATACATCTGCAGTAAAGTACAGCTTAGGTACTGGCTGTAACCACTCAGTCAGGCTTTCTGGGTGGAAATACTTCTCCAGTTCTTTCTCAGGGAATTCGTTTTTAGGCAAATGATAGGGGAAGAGAGGGATGGGATCCTGACATGGAAGGGTGGAGAGCAAGGTGCACAAATCCCACCAGTTCAGTGACAAGGGTTACACCAAGCTGTATGGTGTTTGTGAAGGACTGTAGTTGGAACGTGAAGTGTATCGCAGAGGTGGAGCAGAGACAGGCACACTGGCAATTCGTAATGTGAAGGAGATGGGGGAAGAGTGGCAGAAAGTCCTAGATCTGAGGAAGAGGTGACTCTGCTAGAAGAAGATTGTGGAGAGGAGGAGATCAGTGGATTTAAAAAAAAACATAAAAATAAAACCTCCTGTTATGTGCAGTCTGCACACAAGCTATTAATTGTCGTTAAAACAAGGGCAGAAACGTGGAGAGGGGTGTGATGAAGCAGGAAGCAGCACAGTAGTGAGGTGCACCCCATGACGGCGCTGTGGGGAGCTGAGCAGGGTGAAGGAGGGAGGAGTCAGAGCTGAAGTCACCACAGAAAGCAAACAAAAATGACGGGGAGAAACGGGGGACAGGGCCAGGAGTGAGGATAACTTCCAGTGACGAGGCAGCAAGACCAGAGGGGAAAGTTGTATGGCGTTTTGGAGTGTTTTGGTTTTTTGTCGGGGTTTGTGGTTGGTTTGTTTTTCTTGCAATACACTAGTTTAGTTTATTTCCAGTATGACAGAATACCAGTTTGAAAGTAGCCAGGCAGTTACATATTCTACACAGTCAACGCTCTTCAAGACAATTAGTGTCTTACTGTAAGTGTTCAAACTGCAGCTGTGGTGAATTTACTGTAAGCAGAAGTAAACACCTCATCAAGTCTCTACAAGCCTCAAACTTCCAGCGGAGGGCAAGTACCTAATGGGAGCACAAACATGAGAAGACAGTCTGTCCAAGGCCTGAGTAGAGGGGACTGATTTGGTGATCCAAGTCGAACTCGAATCACCTGTTAGCACCAGAATTTTAATAGCAAAACCAAAGCAGGTAATGGTTATGTATCCAGAAGGCCCATCTGGGATTTGGTTGTGTGCTTATCTACACGTGCAGATAATGCTTCTGTATTCCTGGGTTTATCCATGCAAAGAGCTGCTTGTTCTTGCATTTATCATGCTGGAAATTCGGCTTATGCCTATGAGGCTAAAGCAAGAAACACGGTGCTTTGTGAGGTGATGACACATTTCAGGGCATCTTACTGTCTTCTTCGGTGGCTGTATAAGGGTGATGCGTCAAAAATCTTTATCAGTAACTTTAGGTGACATTGTAGAATTATAGAATGGTTTGAGTTGGAAGGGATCTTAAAGGAAAAAAACCCTACCTAGTTCCAGTCATGCCATGGGCATTTGTTAATGTTCCTTTCCTATTTACGAGGGGTTTAACTTTTTGGAAAATTGGTAATTTTACACAATAACAAATAAAATGTCAGTTAAATTTCTTCCTGTCTTTAGTGTCTGGTAAATATTTTACTTCCCTTGTGTGCTTCTATGAATTTCTGTGAACAAGCAATACAATAGTACAAAGTTTAAATACTGTGCTTAATTTTTATAGCCAGTAGGAATCAACTTGGTCAGCATTCATTCAAGTCCAAATGATCAGATGTTGTGGGCAATTGATAGCAAATGGAATGTCCATGTACGAGTTGGAATTACCGATGAAATGCCTGTAGGCACTGACTGGGAACATGTACCAGGTAAAAATTAATGCTTGATTCCTTGATCTTTCTGCCATTTTTTCAGTGTTGGGTGGTTGTTTCCCCTCCCCCTCCTGCCCATTGCTTTTTAAATTAGATAGCGATGCTTAAATATTTTTCTCAGTAATTGAGTGTGATTATTCATAGGAAACAAAGTATTTGATAAGAGTTATTTTTTTAAAGAGGACCTTGTTTTTACTTAAAAGCACCAAGTAGTTAACTAAAGAGAAACCTGATTTTTTGGATTCATTTCTGATGTGTGTTATTTCAGGCTCCTGCCACTGAATTAGTAAATGGTACGGTCCCCTCTCCTTTAGAACTAAAGGAGCAGGAGACTACTGTGTTGTGGGAAGTTTTGTGTTTAAACGTGATACAACAGGGGGTTCTTATCTAGAAGTGGCTAACAAAACCCTAATGCTGTTTTGCACATCTTTCTATTAATCCTGCGTGCTGAATGCATTCCACATCAGGCAATTACATTTTTGCCTTGCCTGTAAATAAAACTAAATTGTAGTTGTTTCTAAATAGCTGTTTATTGACGCTGTCTGCTTTTTGAAGATTTTTTTCATTGCATAAATGCAGAGCACTTATTTGGGAGGTACTTGTTTTCTTGTCAAGAGGAAGAAATAAAAGGTCCACAATGGTTATAATGTTAACCATTTTTAGGCAAACTAAGGTTATAACTGTTGGATTGTTCCCCATGTGGTAGTAAAATGCAATGGAGGCTCCAGAAGTTGTTTGTTAATTGATTGTTGCTTGTGGCTGTGGCCACATAACAAAATGTGTCCACAGTGTGATATCCTTATGCTCAATAGATGCAGTGAGTACAAAATCTGATGAAAAGGGCTTTTTTGTTCATCAGCTGCATTGTGTACTGCAAGAGACCCAATGGCCTACCTTCTGATATTCTGCTTACACGGGGCCAGAAGCTCAGATTTGAGGAGCCTCTGCTCTGCATAACTGCCCTAAAGTCCCCTAAGGAAATAGCTAGTCCTAAATAGTCTTCTTGCCAATCCTTTCTTAGAAAGCCTCCTGGAAAAACAGGTATTTCTTTGTGCCTTTAATAGTGCAGGGTCCTTCTCTAGATTAATATAAGAATATATAAAAACTGGTACAGCCTTACTGTCTTCTCTTAAACTTCTCTGCACATGTATTTAGTGTATTAAGGAGGCCTGTGACAATTCCCTCTCCGTGTCTGATTATCTGTAGGTTTGCAGGCTTGTCAGCTGGCTATAAGTACAAGGACCGTTTGGGCTCGCTGTCCAAATGGAGACGTGGCTCGTCGATATGGCATTACTGACAAGAATCCAGCAGGAGACTACTGGAAGAAGATTCCTGGAAATGTCTCGCGTTTAACAGGCAAGTTGGTTCTGTGTGACAGTCCCCAAAGCGCGGTGATGTCTGCTTTGACTTCTGCCTGATGGTGCTCCAGCTGACTGTACGCAGGGAGAGCTGCATAATCGAAATGCTTTGAGTTTCCCAAAGGGTGCTTTTATGACATTAGTAAAAACCTTCTTCGGGTGTAATTAGGAAAATAGATCCAAATATTACTTATTTAATGTTTCTAATTGAACCTGCTACCTTAATTAAAAGATGGATAATTTATGCTTTGCAGTGACCCCTCTAGATGAACTGTGGGCAATCAGTGCTTCAGGATCCCTCCTCCAGCGCCTCACTAAGACCTTTAGCCATTCCCATAGTTTGCCGAAAAATAATGACACTTCTGTTCTGCTTCACCCTGATGATTTTGAAGATGAATGGGAAGTGATCTGAAGTCTCACAAGCTTGTGAAGCAGTGAAAAAAACAAAAGGACATAGAGAATTTCTGTAATGTATGTACAGAATGTTGGATCTAAAAGCCACTCATATGGGACCTGTGGTATTAGCACTTTTGTATTGAAAAACTGACCTGTTAAATAGCCCCCAACCTGTGAGTTCTGATGTTTGTTCCATTATCTTTTGGGAGACTCTTTAGGTGTGGCATACTGCAGTTGTTATACCGTACTACTGTAGAAGCTCCTTTGGAAATATAACTCTTAAGTTAATCTTACTAGCAATGAAAGTGATTATTTCACAACAGCATGCACACTAATACACATGTACTTATTTTGGGAAGGAATTCTGTTGCATTAAATATTTCTCTACGGCAGAAACATTAAGCATTTCTCAATTTCTTCTTGTACTTGGAACTCCAAACTGATGGGAACGCTCTCTGACTATTGTGCATATGTTTTGAATTATTTTCCCTTGCAGGGAAAGAGAATATGGCAAAGTGTTTCTTAGTAAGATCTCAGAACATCATGGTTACACAGCATTGGTATTGAAATGCCCTTAGTTTGATCCATTGCCATATGATTATCTGCAAGGCTATACTGACCTTCCATTTCTAGAAATGTGGTTCATAATTTGGCTTCATTCACAAGGGAGAAGTTTGGCTTACACCTAATGTCAGGGGGACTTTAGCCCATTTCACACAGCCAGCAGGAAGCTGACAGATTTTTTTGGGGGGCGGGGATAAGTCCCACTTTGGCATAGAAAGAAGTTGCATGTTGGGTTTGTAGTACAAAGCAGGAACTTTTAAGGCAGCTTTTGTAATTCCTGTTGTGCTGTATTTGTGCCTCCAGCCAGTGCTTTAACATTTGGACTCAAATTGTTTTGAGTACCAAACATAGATGTATTAAAAAGAAAAATGGTAATTGATAGAATTACCTATATATCCCTTTAAAAATTGTGATATTGTGAGAAAATACTTAACAATATTCTCATTTTTAGCTATGTTAGCTAAATTTTGAAGTGTCTTATACTTAACAGATGTTGCAGCAGAGGTATGTGATGAACTGGGAAGTAACCTAAGTTAATCTTTGCAGTTTATTTTTCTTTAATTCTTCTTTGAAAGATACCTCATCTTTTTTAAGCAATAGGACTGTAGATGAGAGAACTTCAGTATGTAGGTGGAGGAGTTATTTTGTGTTCCTTCTAAGCTTATAAATCATCAGAATGTTTTAAGCAGCTGCTAACTGATACTGTAGAAGAGCCAGCTTCACAAGAGGCCAGGAGTTGAAAAGTGGGGGTGTTTCTGTTTTGAGAACTTAATACATACGGAAAAGGATGTGTTTTCTTTTTAACCTCTGTTCTCTTTCAGAATAGGTTCCGTGTGTACTGCACTAAACTTGGAACAAACATGGTGCAAGGTGAGAATGTGAATCGGTGGTGAGAGAGAGAACCAAGTTATGTCACTTTCTTTTTTTTTTTTTTTTTTTTAAGTAGCACTTGTGATATTGGCTGTCAGTTCTCAGTCTGATCCTTCAGTCTTAACGGGAGGACAGATTTGTTTCCCTTTTACAGATGATATGTTTGCTTCATTGCTATCTCATCCGTATATGGAGACTACCCCAGAGGGCTTTTTTAGCCTGTCTGGCAGTGGATTGTAATGGAATCAGTGTGTGAAGTAACTGAGTCTGGTTTATGCAAGCATAGCTTGGTATCTTGAGGACCCCAAAGAAGCTGAAATTCAGCTTACAAGTATCTTGTGGCAGCTCCTGAGTCTGTCGCTTTGGAGAAGGGACGTGAGTACTTCTCTGTGCCCTGCCAAGCACCAGATGCTCAAGTACAATGGCATTATTTAATAGTGACACTTTTGTATTACGTTTTCAAAGTCATCTTAGTAATGGCTTGAGCTTGCTAGTTGTTTGTTTACTGTATAATTCTGTACCTTGCTATGGTCATTAATATAAAATTGGTGTCAAGAGCTCTTTTAAGACTACTTTTTAGAGTAGTTTTAATGAAATTAGAATGGGATTTTTACTTTTGTTTCTGTATTTAGGTTTTTTGTTTTGTTTGTGCTTTGAGACAAGTGCAATAAACTAGATTTTTAAGAAATAAATTACTGTGGTAAGACTCATCTGTTGTATGACTCTTGAGAGTTCTCTGTGTCTGGAAATTGTCTTGATGTGGAAGGCAGACACGTTTATGAAATCCCTCTCCTACCCCAGACCATGTGGTAATGACAATGTAAGGACCTGGATATTGTAAAGTTTATTTCTTATATTTTTTAAAGTGTGACAATTGTGTCAAACCAGTGGAACGGTCATCTTCCAAAGGCAAACACTTCTCATATTTGAATATGAAGCTTATTGCTTCCACGTTAAGATGGTCTTGCTCAAACAGAAGTAAACAAGTTTCTTTCCTTACGTGATAAATGAAAAATTGTATTTGCAGGTTAAATACTTTAGCGTTCAGTGAAGAATATCTGTGTGCAGTCATAGCTAGAAAATGTTCAAGCAGAAAATAGGTGATGGTTCCACGTTGTCCTGGTTTGAGGTAAAACAGAACCAAGTTTCTGTTCAGTAACTTTACTTTTCAGTTAAGCCTTGACATGTGTCCTGTAACTGCACCCTTCCTTGCATTTTAAAATATCTGAGCTCATCTGAAGGCTTCCTGTGTTTCTGCCTTTTAACTCTAGCTGCAGCTGAGGCTTCAAGAGAGCACCTTGGCTTCACTTCCCGGAGGGGAGAACTGTTTCCTGACAGAGTTGCGACCTGGGTAATTTCACACAAGAAAGAATAGCAATGATTAATGATGCTTCTGACACTTAAACCCACTTCCAGCCTCAGGAATCCTGTTCAGATTCAGATGGCAATGTCCTTGCTAATTATCATAGCTTTTATCTTGACAAACCGGTTCAGCTGCTTCTGCTGGCTCCTGCAGGGAACTGGCAGTCTCCTTGTGGCACCAGCCCGTTGGTGTTATGCAGGAGTAATCCTTATGTCACAATTTAAGAAAGTTCAGATGACTGTGATGAGTTGGTCTGAAACAGCCACCTTGGATGCGTTAGAACAGCTCTTGTTTTTCTTTGTCTTGCAGCAATAAAAAGGAGCGGGATCATGTTAAATGGTACAAAGAAAATCTTAGGCTGTAAGTGTCAAAGAAAATACATTGTTTGCTAAAGTAAGATAGTTGAACTCTTTCTTAGCATTAACAGTGTTTTCTAAGAAATTATAACGAGGAACACTTAATTATGGACTTGTGTGATTGTCTAAACATAGCTTTATTTATACAGGTACCAGAAGTCACACTTATTCCAAACTCTTTATACCTCTACAAAGAGTGTTTTTGATGTGATGAACAAGAACCTTCCTTCTTCCCCGCGCCCCCCCTCCGCCCCTCGTGGACATCAGAAGGTCTGAACCCCATAACTCCTCTATGTTACTTCTCAATAGATGAATCCTGTCAAGTATCTCAAAGGCACTTGTGGGTTCTTTCAGGCTTGTGTGACATTCTGGTTTATCTTTTTGCTTCTCTCATACAAATACCTTTAATGAGCGATCTGTTACTTGTTTCTGCTACACTTCTGGGTAGATTTCAAGGAGCAACCTTAAGACAATGTTTTGGTAAATTCTATTCTGAGTGTAAGGGCTTGAAATTAGTATTTAGAAAAGCGTTAAGTCATGTATTAAAATACGGAGAGCTCCTCGTTACCTTGGTGAAAAAAAATCTGTTCTTCAATTTTTATATTAACCAGCCCAGTTCACATCCCATTCCTGCCATCAGGAGTAGAGAGATAAGACCTGGGTTGAGGGTTTCTAGCTGTAAAATGTGAGATGAAGGCTTTATTCTTCTTGAAGCCTTCCTGAAAGTGAAAGTTGCATGTTGGTGGTAGTAGTGTGGTGGCAAGTAGCCAGCAAAGAAAGCTGATATATCCCTTGCCAAACAAAGTAGATCACCCTGACTGGTTGATAGTGAGTTATTGTCTATAGTTAAAAATAATGACTCTCACATCAGCAGAACGGAAAAGAACTTGTAATATAGATGACTAGATTTTAATTACTGGAAAATGAAAGTTGAATTGCGGTCATTAGCTTTTTGAATTATTACAGCCAGAGCTCCAGTGGTAAAGATTAAAATATCTGTATAAATGAAACAATCTCCCTAGACTGCTGAATGGTGATACCTAGGTTTATCACAGAAATAGTTATGGATTTCTCATTGCTTGAAATCGTGAGGTTTTGGGTTTAGTGCAGGAAACATTGTAGCTAATGCTGTGGCTGGTATCATACTGTAAGCTAGGTGAAATTACCATTATGATTCCTTTGGTCTTTGAGTTTATCTGACTCAAAATCTATTTGAATGGGTCTATAAAGGTTGTTATAATAGCCATAAAGTTAAAATCCTGCTTGATGCTGGGGGCTGGGAAGAGTGACATTGGAGAAAAAATAACAGCCTGTTTGAGAAACTTCATGTTTTCATGGAATGTGGACTATATGTATACATACATGTATATATAAAACCCTTTATTTCTATTCTCTGAAAGCTAATACAATAATAGTAAAATATCAAAAATACTAAATCCTCCAAACTGAAAGATGCCCTTTCTATCCTGGCCCTCAGAAATTACTGAAATACACTGATTTTCATAGCCAGTGATTCCAATACAGGCACTGAATAGTGCACAACTGAGTAGCACTGAGTGGAGATGTAATTATGAATTAATCTTTCAAACATTATTCACTATTTCTGCCCAATACAGAAGAAAACCAGTGACTTACTTTTTTCCACTTTAATATACCTTCCTGGTAGCATCAGCTGAGATTCATTTATGGCAGATAAAGGAAGGAAAGGAGGCTTTGATTTGTAACACTTGTGTTTTTGAATCTCATATCCAGAAAAAATATACTCAGTGGAGTTTACGGGGTTTTATTAACGTCCTGAATCCACACAAAGCTGACTGCAGGTCTTATTTGCATTCAGTGGACCTGTGGTCTGATCGGTATGGGGAGCCTTTGCCAAGGAGGAGCTCTCTATGGTTAAGGGGGGTATAGTAGGTATCTCATATACAGAATGTAGAAGAGCCGTGGATGTTCTGTCTGTTAAAGCATGAAATAATACTCAGGAGGTGACTCCATGCTGAAGTTGTTCCGTTGCTGTATTTTGCCTAACTACGGGCTGGATGAATTCAGCAAAGCTCCCTTGGGCCAAGTGAAAGATGAAGCTAATTAGAACTCTCCCAGAAAAAAATAAAAGACTGGGAGGAAAGTTCCAGGGTCGCCCCCAGCAGACGGCCTGGTACATGTGCCTGGCTACACAGCGGGGGAATGTACAAAAAAGAATGGGTTTGTTTGAGCTGCAGGGGGAAAAAATGCAACTGCCAGCAAGAAACCCCACAATCCTCGGTTGTTAGAGGGGACAGAGCAGCCGGCTGATCATGGGAAGTGCAAAGCAAGTAGGGTAATTGCTAGGGTGACTGAGATTGTACTTGCTCAGCTCCCACGCTTGTCTTGCTAAATCCGTTCTCTGCCTCACCAGATGGGCTATAGTCTGTTCCCTCCGTGAGCCGCACCCAGCGCTCCAAATTGGGAATAACAAACATGGAAAGTGATGGATCTGCACTTCTTTCCATGGCGTTGGGGTGAAAGAGCTTTTAAGTTAAGGAGAACGTGGTAAATGATCACTGGGGCGCTATGAAATAACCGGTTTAGCGCTGTTAATTCTCTTTATAATTGCTGTAATAATAATGCTGACCTCGTTAAATATTAACATTGGTGCCACAGGTACTTGTGTAGGAGATCAGTTGGGCTTCAGGTCTAATTAGCTGGTTACTTAAAATACTGTCAGCGTGGAGTCTGTGTTTAAAACAACAACAAAAAAAATCCGCAATACGTGTTTGTCTGTACTAAACACTGATACATTGGAGGGCTGAATCCTGTTGATTTGAAGGCCTGCTGACTTCTTCTCATCTTTTTTTCTTTGCTTAGTGGAGAGATCTTTCTCCTGTCCTTCCCTGCGCAGCTACGCGATCACGTGGTGCCTGTGTAGAGTGTTCCTGGAAGGAAAGCACAGGACTGCGTAGAGTCACTTGTGAGTGCTGTGTGTGTCACTGTTGTTCCTTCCTTCCCGTCTTGCCACCTCTAATTGCACTGGGACAGGAGTTGAGTCTAGGGAGGTAGTGAAGCTTTGGCATTTTATTAAAACAAAAGGTGAAAAACAGCAGTTTTTTCGCATTAGCTTTAACTTTGTCCATAGTCCTTTGCAAGATGGTTTTTCACTGTTGCTGGCTGCTTGCAATATGGTGACTTCTTAAACCTGCTTTTTAATAGAAGACTTTCAAGATGGAAGGTGACAGATGGTTGGCTGTTTTTATTTTTAATGGGCAAGGGATGCCATATCTTGCCAGATGAGTTTTCAAAGCATACTGAGCAAGGTGAGCTCAGCTTTCACTGAAAAGGCCACGCTTCATTCAGTCTCTAAGATTCAGTGTCATGCATCTAGTGATTTCTCCAAGCCGGTTTTAGGAACAGGTCTGTCTTAATGTTGGGTTCAGAGACCTAAAGAAGAACATTGTCTCTGCAGGACTGCACTGCTAAGAGCTAGACTTCAGTGCCTCCCATAGCACATTTGTTCTGGGCAGCATGGACAGGTTCAGAGCCTACGTAGGATTCCCCCCTTTGGGAGTTTTGCCAGCTTCTGCAGCAGGTATTCAGAATCTTTTGCAGATCTTGGCAAGCGTGTGGTTTCTTAGCTCTGTCGCTCAGGATTCTTGTCTTTAGGTCTACGGTTCCCTGCTACAGTTCCTGACGGTAGCCAAGGTAGAACACGGCAGTGTAACACAGATACAAATCACATCCTCAGTCAGTTGTTACAAATGAAACTTCCTTCATGCTCTCTTCATGCCAAATTTCACCAAATTGCATGCAGTCTTTCAGTTAAGAAATTAGTGTTGTGGGGAGTGGAGTAGCACAGCTCTTCTTCTATCTACCATCTACAATTTTTCAAGGATCTTAATGGGTCACAGTGACTTTCAGCTTGAGCTGGATGCTTTTGAAATCCAGTATCTAAGAAACCAAACAATTAGACCTTTCTCTGTATACCCAGATGATTTGCATGTCATTAGCCTATTTGCTTTCTGCATTAAAGATTCTCATCTTTCATTTTTGATCTCTGGTAGTTTTACAAGTACCAACTTGTACAGAGTGAGCGTGTTGACCTGGGTCATCGCTAAAACTTCCTTGTGGATTTTCCTGCACTTTTTTCCATCAAGCATTTAACAAAAAGCACTGCAGAAGTTGTGCACTTGTGTAACCCAGATAAGGTCCATTGTTTGAGAACCACTGCTCCAGAAACACCTCTGCAGTGGAGTTGTGTACATATTCTTGCTTTCCCAAAAAGAATGAATAAATCTGACAGCTACTGAGAATGAGTTTATTTTAGTTTCGAAAATGAGTTTATTTTAGTTTCTTAACATTGGTATCATCAATCTCTTGGCTTGCATTTAGCTTTTTCCCAATAGTAGATTTGCAGTATCTCCATTCAGTTGTGATATTAAGCTGAAGAAATACTGATAGCAGGGATGGCTATAATGTGGTGTCTAGAAAAAGAAATTATCTTTTGATTATTTTGAAAAATTATTTTGCAAAAACACAGCAGGGCAAGTAGGGAATATTGAAATTGTCTTTCATATTTAGTCCTATATAAATCCAATGCTTTCATCATAATGGATCTGGGTATGGCTTCAGGAATATTATTAGTAGGATCTGAGGCTTTGCCATATGACATCTCAAGAGGTAACTCTGCTTCTGTTCAGCTAAGTAAGGGATGGTTTTGGAAGCCATCCCAGGCAAGTGATTTTGCAAAATAAATGCATCTACTTTGTATGAAGTGATAGCCAGGTACTGAGTGTCTTTTTTCCTTGGCTGTAACTCATAAATTTTTTAACATGGATGACACTTAGGGGAGGAACCATCTTTTTTTCCTCTCTCTTTTTTCCCAGTGTCTCTGCTGTAGTCCAGCTAAGTAAGGAGTATCTTTGGAAGCCATCCTATGCTACTGGTTGGGAAACAAGAGCATATCTTTTACAAAAGATAGTCAAGTCCCAGGGAGACCCATGTAGTAGGTTTGTCTAATACTTGCTTGGTTGTGGTTCAGGGTAAAAGCTCTTTTGCATTGTCTAGTGCTAACATAGGTTTTTTTCTCTCTGATGTTGATGTGTTCCCATCCAGGTTGCNATCAGGCTTAATGACAGGAAACATTTCCTCATAATATGGTTTATTTGGCTGTGCTGTTGTCAGGAAATGGTGACAGTCCCATTCTGTGAAGCGTTTAAGGCTGGACAAAGGGAACAATCCCTGTAACGATATCAAGGGATGAGAACACCTATTGGAGCTATTTAATGTTTTGTTGCCTTGTTTGATTCTTTTATGTGAGTGGTATCACCTTGTTTTCACTTGTGGAAGCACTCTTATGCCCTTTTGGGTTCTGTNAAACCTCCCCTGCCGCAGCTTCATACCATTTCCTCTGGTCCTGTCGTTATTCCCTTGGGAGAAGAGGCCAATCCCTGCCTCTCTACAGTTTCCTTTCAGGTAGTTGTAGAGGGCAATAAGGTCTCCCCTCAGCCTCCTCTTCTCCAAACTAAACATGCCCAGTTCCCTCAGCCTCTCCTCGTACGACTTGTTCTCCAGACCCCTCACCAACTTGGTGGCTCTCCTCTGGACACGCTCCAGCACTTCAATCTCCTTCCTGTAGTGAGGGGCCCAGAACTGAACACAGTACTCGAGGTGAGGCCTCACCAGTGCCGAGTACAGAGGCACGATGACTTCCCTACTCCTGCTGGCCACACTGTTCCTGATACAAGCCAGGATGCTGTTGGCCTTCTTGGCCACCCGGGCACACTGCTGGCTCATGTTTAGCCGAAAGTGCAGACCTTGAAGGTGTGCATCTTCTATTGTCATCTAGTACCGAGGCACAGAATTTCTGCTAATCAGTCCTCCAGCTGTTTTGGTTTATGTGTAAGAACGTTCAGGGCTTATTGATGGTCTGTGTGAAAATAGTGCTCTTCGTTGTAGAGGAGGCAGGAAAGCAAGCAGCTGGCAAGTAATGCATGTAACATCACCTGTTAGAGCTGTAGCAGAAGTGGAGTTTTGTTTGGTTGTTTTTTATTTTCAGGATCAGTACAGCAAGATGAGAGGGATTAATTTAACCCCTGATAATTTGACTTCACAACAATCTGGTCTAATGGAAGGTGTCCCTGGCCATGGCCAGGGGGGTTGAAACTAGATGATCTCCAAGGTTTTTTCCAACCCCAACTATTCTATGATTCATATGGCAGATTTATAAAAGGAAAATGGTTACTACTTACGTAGTAAATCCATTTTTGTCAAGCTGTAGGTGTTGGTTTCAGTAACCTTTCTCCCCGGAGGTGATGTCTCCACAAGTGAATGCTCACATTCAGTATCAGCCTTTGTCTTCAACAGGTTTGAGCTGTGTGCTGTAAACCTTTTTGGTTTTTTTTCTTTTTAAACTTGTAATTTTTCACTGAAGCCATCCATCTCATATATTTCTCTATGGTTTCTTATGAAAGGAGTAAACCTGAGAGCCGAGCAGGGTGGGGTGACCCTCACTAACCACAGGTTCAGCAGGGTGTCAAGCTTCGACTTTACAATGAGGGTGTGGGCTTGAGACTAGCCCCGATGGTCAGGGCAAGTACATCCTACAGTAATAGAAAAGGGAGCAACAAACCAATAAAGAATTATGGTTTTCCACTGCAGAGGCTGGGGAACAGGGAAGGAGGGTAAGAATGCCATGATCATTCTAGAGTTTCATGTTTTGATGCCACAAAGAATACAGATTCTCCATAGGTAGAGGGCTTAAGGCGTGCTCTTGCAGTGCGTGCAGCCCTTTTGCCAGCTGAGCTAATAGCTAAATTGTTTTGTGGGTTTTTTTTTCCTTCACAGTCACCAGCTAATAGAGAGAGGTAGGGCACTTATCTTTCTGCCACACTATATTTAACGCCTAGGTCGTCAAGGCCACTTGCAGTCAACGTCGCATTAAAACAGCATGTTTGGTATGTGTCCCATTAGGAAGGGTGTCTCCTGCAGAGTCGGCAGCATCACTGTCAGGTTTGGATTTGAGTAGAGCTTCAGTGTAGCCTAATAAATAAATAGAGCCTGGTAAGGTCCCGGTCCAAAGCAGGGATCTGGTCGCATAAATTTCTATGCTTTTGTTTTAACAGGGAGTGAGTCTGCACAAGATTTGTTTGGTATCTGAGCAACCAGTTTCTAAAGCATCGAATCCCAAGCAGGAGGCAGGAAAGGCTTCTTTTGATTCTGGAACAAAAGACTTCCGAGTACCCTCCCAGCTCTGTACCCTTGGTTTGGTACAGTACAGTGCCACTTCTCCATGCATGAACCGCGAATGCCGAAGAGGTGAATAGATGCAGATCCAGACCACCAGCTGGGACTTGTCACCTCCCAAAGTGAGTGCTCAGTGCTGCTTAGCACGCTCTAAAAGGCACAGCATTTGCTAAGCAGACCTTTTCCTTTTGAGCTGGAGGTGGGCAGAGCCAAGCTTTGTGTTACTCCTCCTGTCTTCTGCCTTGATTCTAGTTTGGAAAGTTACTGTGTCACCATCAGGGGGGCAGCACGGCAGTTCCCTCCCCCTTTTTTCTCCTCCTGGCATTCAGCATAAGTGGAAGGAGGGTGGGAACACAGCAGAGTCTTGTGGTTTGAGCTGAGTGTGGAGGATTGTGGTTCTCCTTTTGTCCCCAGTGGGTTTAGCTGTGCAGTAGAGAGACACTTTTGCTTGATAACTCCATGGCTTGCACAGGCAAAAATGCTGCTGCAGCATTGGCTATTGCAAGAGAAGATTTGCTGGTAGCTGGCTGTGAGACTTGAGGAGTTAAAGGCCACTGTTGTGGCCACCACAGGGCAATATTATCACCTCTGGTGATAAGAATATTTGCTGATAGCAGTTGAGAAAGAGCTCCAGCTCAGAAGCTGGGATTTAAGTGCTCTACTTCTCTCTAAACTGGAAAGGGGAGGAGATGTGATGTGAGTTGGCTGTTCATTATGTGGGCAATGCATCAGTACCACAGGCGTATGGTTGCTAGGCATATCTAAGCACATTCATAAGCATAGCTGAAATAGTGTGGTTCCAAAGAGTTAGGACCTCCAGTTCTCACAGCATTGATCATACAAGTGTTGTGGTGTTTGGCCCCACTGTCTGCCTGGCTGCGCTGTCCTCCCCAACCCCCAGGTGCCTCCTACTCTGTGCTTCCCCAGGGATGTGATCTCTCTGGGGAGACACGACTTGCCAAGTCTCTTCACCAGTGATGGATAGCTTGGATGCTGGCCATGCTCTTTGCCCACCACCATGCTGATACTGTGCTTCCCCTGCACCATGGGAGCAGGGGTGTAAGCGGTGCTGGGAGGGTCCAGTGGCAGAGAGGAGTCTCAGGACAGGCTGTGCTGGGGGAGAGGGCTTTATTCCTGGGAAAAGGAATGGGAGGGTGGAGTATCTCCCACTGCACACCTGGTCTGGGATGATAACCCTAAGGAGAAGCCGTTGTCTCCTGAGAGATTAGACTGGCTGGAGCCAAGGGTTATGAGGAAGTATACCTGGAGTCTTTAATCTAGAGCTTGGTGCCGTGGCCGATGGGGTGATAGCTTGTGGAGCTGTCAGGAAGGTTGAGATGGTGTTGCTGGATGTGAACTGGCTGTCTCCAGCCAGCACATTGTACAGAGCTACAACACCACAGCCAGTGTTCTCCATAGTGGAGGTAGCTTGGGCGATACCTGCACTACTTTAGCTGCGCAGCTGGCGTTTCCCTCTGAAGGAAACGATCTGGTTTTATCCTTCTAAATATTCCACCGGACAAGTGACTCAGTGAGTGACTCACCTGGTCTGCCCTCCTCAAGGCTGTCTCAGAAGGTGTTTTTCTGCCAGGACATTCTTTGTCTAACCCCTACCCTGGTGCTGCTACTGGCAGGGAAGATGAGGTGGCAGCAAAGCTGAGTCAAACCTTAACCATCTGAAGGAGGCAAACCCCAGGGAATGCTGGGCTCTTCCTACTGGTATGTGAGTGTTTCCCCTCGCTTGCGCTGGGAGCTCTCTGGTGGCTCTTGTCAGATGGCCGTGGCACTCTGGCTCCTCAGGAATTTTCCTAAGCCCTGTGGTCCCTAAGATCCCAGCATCCCTCCTGCTGGGCAAGCCTGCAAATGTGTTATAAGTGAAAAAGTGATGTGTCCCTCTCCTCACAGAAGTGGTGGATGAGAAGTCACTTGGGTCACCTCCATTACTAGTTGAAGACTTTCGTCCAGCCTGCCTTTGGCCGTAGCCCTGTCTGTGCGTTAAGAAAGGACTGAAATCAGTTTGAGAGTCTGCATCCTTCTGTCTTGCTGCTTTGAGTCACCAGCCATCAATAGCTTTCCTTATTGCAGGAGTGGGAGAGAGCGGGAGAGCGCTAGCAGATGGTTTTGGAGGAAAGGATGTTCAAAACCTCAGCTCCTCAAGGGACTTAATTCTCTCCCTTACTGTGAGTTAGAAATTACTTACCCTGTTAGGCTTTGCTTTAAAATGCTGCCTCAAACATTGTCAGGGAAATGACACCACATTAAAAATATGAATGCGATGTAGTATAATGTGTTTACTATAATTTACTTGCACCATTAAAAAGATTATAATGGTTATAAAATAAAGTCTGAATATTAAGAGCATGATGCCAAAGAACCACCCTTACATCAAAACAGTAATTACCACTGGGATTGGAACAAAGGCGCGAAGGGACAGTTTTGGGCCGGGGAGCTTTGCTGGCTGAGAGAGAAGATGGGGCTGCCCAGTCTTCCAGACAGAGTCAGGGTCTGTGGACACTGCCTGGTCACTGGTGCATGAGCAGGAGCTGGGAGGACAGGCAATTAACTGTAAAGCCATGAGGCTGTGGGAAAGGAGTTGTGGCAAATGGGGAAGGAATTGGGGAGCCAAGCGACAGGGAGGATGCTGTCCTCCTTGGAGATGGAAACTGCTCCCTGTCCTGGCTGAGGCAACAGCCAAGGGCTTTCTGCCTGGAAGCCTCTCTCTTCCCTTGGCCTCCTTCCATTGCTTTCCACAAAGGAGCCTGAGGGAAGGTCTTGGCTTGCACCCATGCTTTGCTTGTCTCCCTGTTGAGATCCATGGAGCTTCCTGCCCTTGTGTTTGCCTTTGGTGGGGAGTGCAGGGAAGGGGAGACTGGCCTGTGGTCTCCCCTCTCATCCCAAGCCTGCAGATGTGTATGGCCCTGGCTCAGAATGGGTTGCATCAGGCCTGACTTTGGGAATTGAGCTTTTCGGGCCTGATAAGCTTTCCTGAAGGAAACTGTGTTTCCCATTAGACTTGCAGTACAGTGGATGTAACAAGGGCTGGTGTGAGCTCACCCAGAGCCCTGACTTACTGGCACAGGCCCTTGCTGAAACCTTGCTCACAGTGCTGAAGCTCAAGTGCGGGACATATCAAAGCCCCCTTCTGCCCTCTCTGCTTCTCTGAAGTGGGTCTCTGCCTCCCCTCCTTGCTGACTCAGATCTATTCTGGTCAATTCTTATGTTTGCATTAGGAAGTGATTAATTCTTCCTACAGAAGAAGTAAGCAAGGTTGATGGCAGGGGATGTTTTGTGGTTTAGGGACAGACAAGAAATCGAGGTGATCTGGATGGAACTTTTGCTTGGTTCAGCCACAACTTCCTCAGAGAGCTTTGGATTCTCCACTGTTTAAGAATCTCTAAAGTAAGGTTGGACTTAAAGCAGACGCTGCAAATTAAGCAGATGTGATGGGTCCAACACAGGAATTTCTGGCCCGTGTCATACACAATTTAGACTAGATGACTAGACTTTTCTGACTTTAGCAATAATTCTTAAACCTAATGAGTTTCTCATCATTTGAGGCTTCTGAAAGTTTGCTTTGATTTATGTGGTCTTTCCATTTATCAGCTAAACCACTGGGAAGAGATACCAGTCCTTTCAGAGGTGATGAAGGCAAGCAGGGGAAACCTTCTTATCCCAGGTGAACTTGGATCGATTTAAATTTAGCAGTAGTGAGGGAATCACTGACGTTTTTGCTGTATTCCTATTTTCTGCTATGAGTTAGCTTTGCAAGAGAACTCTGCTCTTTCCCTTCTTGTGCTACACGTGCATGTGTACCTGCTTGGTGGAAAGAGCAGGAGTGAATGAGTGCAAGCAGCAGCCTTGCAACACTATAGATGTGGTTCTTGTGCGTGACAATAGAGGAGAGTTTGATGTGGGCTGAGCGAGCAGTAGGCAGAGTTTCTTTTTCACACGTTGTAGGTGGAGGAGAGACCATTGAAGCCAGGCTGTGCATTAGTGGTGATCTAACCTCAGAGAACTTCTGACACTGACCGGTGATTAACATAGGTGTTAGAAAAGTAAGTTTGCAAGGATTTATAGTGCTGTTTAAATATGAAGCACGTGGCATGGGTGCTTTGTTTGTCTAGTTGGGAACACTGGTCTGAAAATGGGGTGATGCAACGCACACCGATCGGCTGATGTCAATAGATTTTGTTATATTTCCAGTCAAAAACCCATATGGCTTGAACACCAGACACAGGACAAATAGGGATTAGGAAACAAACCTGGCACCCTGGCCCGTTTCTAGTCTGTGTCTTTCCATGCCACCATCCTGCATCTTTGTCCTTGCTATTTTCAACTTCGTTTTCAAAACAACCTGTAATTGCAGCTGTGCTTACAGCCAAAGCCTCCTCTCCCTGCAGGTCTAGCTCCTGGTGGTTTCTCGCTTCCTTTTTCTCCTTTACTTAATAATGCCTGTCTCAGTTTGGTTTAGTTTGTAAGACTTATCCACACGAAGGAGCCTGTTCTTTAACAGCCCTCTTCCTCTCCTTTTGAATCTCCATGAAACCTTTACCTATTTTCTTTGTGCAGTGCTAAGTTGATGTTAGGCTTGATATTCCATACCCATACATCTTCACAAAGGCAGTGATTTTCACATGTACTTAACACCTGCAACTTCTGCTAAATTTAAGTTGCCCACCTCTGGTGATGCTCATACCAGGCTGTGACCGTGGTGAGGAGAAGGATGCAGCTTTCATGGCAGGACAGTACATCGTGGAGCAAGACCGAGACAAATGTTATAGTAAGTGATTTTTAGACTATTTAAGCCACCTAGTTTTGTGTTCACATCAATTTAAATTCATTACCTGCTCAATATTTTGTGTAAAAGACAACTGTTAAAGATGCCAAATCAATCTTTTACACGAGTTGCTCAAAATTACAGTATCCTTCAGCTCCTTCAGCAGACCCTAGACAGGCCAAACTGTCTAATTCCTGAAATATTTAAGGGAGCTGCAGAGAGGAGTCAACTGCAGAGTTAAAAATAAAAGTAACCCTGGGCTTAGTCTCTCCCTTTGCTTTTCGAATGAGAATGTTTCAGGCCTTTTTTATCTGTCACAGCAAATAAAACCACTTTGTACTAAAAGGTGGGTAGTGTATGAATATTTTGGTTTGGAAGTGCTTGAGCGACACGTGGGATATATCTATTATATTTCATCACTATTTCGTGATAGAAACTATCCTTTTAGAGGAACTGGCTGTAACTGAGCTTTTCAGGCACGCTGGCTCTATTTACTGCCTTTACATGCTTCTGAAAGCATGTGGTACAGATGAGTAATTTGCCACGTGTGACTAGATTTAACCTGTGCAGGTAAGACAGAAGCTTTTAAATATTTATCCCTACCCCTGTGCTCTCGGGGTGTTAGGACTTTGGGAATCTGCTTTCCTGCACCTTTGTGGCCAGAGCCCTGCCCCTGGCGCTGGCAGTCCTCTTCTGCAGACACATCATGATGACTGTCCGTGTCTGCTTTATTAAGCTTGTCAGCGGTGTCGCAGCTGGCACTAACTGGCATTTCTGCTGACAGCCTTCGCCAAAAGATGGGGAACTGAACGGGCTGTGGACCCTGTGCTCCAAAGGTGGTGGAGGACATAGACGTGCTGGCAAGTCAGTCTGGGGAAAGCTGATGTCACTATTGCTTGGTCTATAAACAAAGGACTTCTGTTTCCAAAGCTGAGAAGCCCTAGCCTTTTTCCAAGCTGTGCCTCTGCTTGAAAAACAAGCCTGGACCCAGTTGGGCGAGTGTCTTGTGTGTAGTCACCGGTGCAGTCTGCCCACAGTTCCTCCTCCCAGCCTCTCCAGATGAAGCATCCCAGACACATCAGTGACCCACACCTCCCGAGGTCTGTCGGTGACGTTCAGCGGAGCCATCCCAGCCTGAGCTTGGCAATAGGCTTGATTTCTGTCCTAGGATAACAGGAAGGGCACAGCAATGAGCTGACTTTGGCCCCATCGCAACCTACGGAGGGGACCCCTTCTGCCTGTTAAAGCCAGTTACCGGTGAGCTGCTGGGAGGGCTGCAGGGAATCACAGGGGCAGCTTCGGCCTTGGATTCTTGTTTAGTTAATAGGCTCACTTTAAGGTGTAAGATGTCCTGCCCAGCCTGTTGGGTTGTTCCAATGTGTAATTACCCTCACAGTTCGGGAGCTGGAGCGTCTTTCCAGCATGCAGTTCAACTGACCAGCTCCCCACTGAGGAATCTCATTAGCATCTCATTTCTCAGCAAGGCTGATAAATCTTTCCTCCCACCCCCAGCTCTGTCTCTTCCCTACCTCAAGGCACTTTTCCATGCAAATTAGACCTGACTCCTTTACTTCTCATCTGTTTTGGAAGATGCTTCCATACCACTGTTACAGAAGCAGTGGGGAACGTGTACTCAACTAAAGAATGTAGCAACATAGATATATTATTTTTTTTTCAATTAAGCGGCTAAGCAAGGGATTAGTTCTTTGGCTTTCTGTATTTTTATTATCAACAAAGTAGCTGAAGAGAACAGTTAGAGTTGTTGTATGCTTTCTAGCAAGGGACCTAAATTTCCCATGGTAATGAGCTTGAGCACGTATCAGCTCGGTTTCCTGGGAAAAAGGAACATTTGCTCTTCCAGGAAACATTTTCAGTGCCATCAGTTTAAGAATAGCAATCTTCTTTCTGTTGCATCTCAAATTTCAGAAGTATGGCTTATCTCTTATTGTGCATGCAGTAGGGAGGTTATTTTAGATGAAATACCACTCTGTTCTGCTGAAGCATGAACAGCTTGTAGTGCCTCATTCTGTGTTGTGTGTGTTTTGGTTTTTATCTTAACCCAAATGAATTAATAAGGAAATTTGTGCCTTGAACATGGTCCTCTCTTCTCTGAGCACATCAGTTCCTTGATGACCCTAAAGAGAATAACGATGCCGAGTGGCAAACAGCTCCCTGGCTACAAACTTAAGCACTGAAACAAAACCCTACCCTTTCACTGATGACTTCCAAGAACAGAGGCAAAGCTGCAGCGCCGTGGCCTCAGAGGTTCCCATCTCTGCAGTGCTGGCAGGGGCAGTGCCAGTTTCACAGGGAAGTCAGCAGCACGACTGCCCGGAATGCCGTAGAGTAAAGGTTGCAGAGCGAAGAACCGGAGCTGTACCCTTTGCTCGGGACTTTGATGTGTCTAAACACAAATGCTGGAGGCAGGACCTTACCCCTAAAGGGCTTTTTCATCTGGAGCATCTCAGAAGGGGCAGCTGGGGGAAGGGTGGGTATCTAAGCTACTCCTCCGGTCTGCAGAGTGAACACCGAGGCTGCCACAGCTCTCTCAGCTGAACCTAAGCCATCACATCCTGCTGGGGACTGGCAGTGGAGGGCCCAGAATCCACCAAAAAAAGCATCTCTAGCATCCTGGGCTGTTGCCACAGATCCTTCTGGGCACAGCCCAAGGGGGATGGCCCTCCTGCTCCCTGCTGCCCTTCTCACCCCCCAGCAATCGCACGCAGGGCCTGCAGGGTCCATTCCTGCCAGGGCAGGAACATTTTTGGCCGGAGCAATGTGTTTACTCCTGCTTTCCTCTGCCTGACAGCAAGCACCTTGGCTCTCCCAGGGTGAACAGAGGGAACTTTTGCAAGGAAACCAACTGTTATTTATACATATATTAAAATACGTTTTGTTCAGCTGCACATCTCTGCCAGCCTTGTTTAGGGAAGTTTTGACAGTATCTTGCTTCTCTTTGGTCTTGTACACAAGATGAGGAAGTTTTCATCTGTGCCTTTAAAAAATAAATAAATAAATAAAAATCCCTATCCCTGCCAAGATTTATTAGGAGAGCTGTAAAAAAAAGGAGTCATCCTGTTCCAGGACCGCGAGGCTTATGTAAGAGGGAAGTCCTAACGAAGGGAGACTCCCCCACCCCACACAGGCTTTTCCAAGGCACGTGCCACTTCAGGGGTTTCAGTCGATCCACTGGCATTTTGATTGCATCTGCCACTGGTTTATTCAGATGTATTTACAAATATACCCTCCCACACCCACCCTCCCTCCCCCAGTTTGTACATGCTGTAGAATGTTTTTATAAAATGCAGTGCAGACCTCACCTCACTGCAAGGATCTTTAAATAAAATATATTGTAAAGTGCCAGATACAATTCCTTTAAAAAATACAGTTCTAATTAAAACTGATACTTGGCTGCCTCGTTAGCAGCTTTAGCATTTTTAGCACAACAGTCTATGTCTGTCAGGTGAGCGGGGCGGAGGGGTGGGCTCTCACACCACCCCTCTAGCTCTCCAGTTTCAAATCCAAAGGCTTTAGGAAATGAGGCAGAGGCAGATTGTCCAGAGCCTCTGGGAAATGCTCAGGTGAAATGGTCCTGATCAAGACACGCATGGCCCCCACAAACAGCGAGGGGGGAGCTAAGCCCACCAGGCACTGGAACCTGTTCTCCCCCAGGAGGTCCTGCCACCGCGGCCGGTTGTCCAACAGCTGCTGCTTCATTGAGAACTGGAGGTCCTGAGGCACGAAGAAGAAGAGGCAGTCGAGGCAGAGGAGCTTGGCACGCGTGTTAGCTGCCGGCGTGTGGGACATCTGCTGCAGCAAGGTGTCCAGGGGGGTGTTCCCGGCACAGTCCTGCAAGCAGGGCGACGCGCCGTGCCCCAGCAGCAGGAGCAAGCATTCGGGCCGCACCAGTTCACAGGCCACGTGCAAGGCCGTCTTGCCACCCTCCACACGACTACAGCCCCGGCGGTCCAGGTGGCCGGCTCTGTCGCTCGGTGGGAAGGTTTGGATGGCCTTGAGGATTCGGAAGAGGATGCGGACCCGGTTGTAGCGGACGGCCATGGCCAGGTGCGGGGCCGAGGACTGGCAGCAGCTGAAGCTTTGGCTGGGCACGGCCAGGGCGCTCTGGGGGAACTTAGTCAGCAGGTGCCGGGCGTAGGGCTGGTGGTCGTGGACCAGCGCGTAGAGCAAGGCCTCCGAGGGTGAGTACACGCTCACCTTGCCCCCGTCCTCCCAGTGGAAGACCTCCATGGTCCGCATGTCCTCCAGGAACCAGACGGGCAGCAGGTCCCTCACTGCCTGGTAGAAGGCGAAGGAGGATTTCTTGCACTGCTTCTGGGACTGGGCGCCGCGGCCGCCGACCCACCGGACGCTCCAGGGCATGGCGGGCGGCCGGGCTCCGCCGGGGGCTGCCTCCCACGTCGGTGCACCGAGCCCGCATCAGGCTGGGACCTGCGGGAGCGGAAGGGCGGTCAGCACCGAACGGACGGGGCTCCCTGAGCTGCGGGGGTGGAGCGGGGAGCGAGCCGCAGCGGCCCCGTTGCTCCGGACAACACCCTCGGTGCAGGGGACACCCATAGCCTGGTGTGTGCCAGCTCCCTGCCGCCGCTGCAGGGGAGGCACGCATCGCCGGCGTAAGGGCACCCGGTACGCGGGACTCCCGTATCCCCGATACACAGGAACCCGGTACAACGGCACGGCCTCCACTCGGCTCACAGGACGTCCGTATCCCCGTGCACGGGAACGCCTGCCTGCCCGCCGTCGCCGTCCCCCACCCTCCTCCGCAGCAACCCGGTGGCACGGGATCC